>VCHN02002064.1:0-18731 GCA_007115665.2 Sequoiadendron giganteum | reverse complement strand
TTCTCTCCTTGCATTTGGCTTGGTATTCTTCTAATTTCATCCTCCACACCAATTGCAAGAAAATTGGAGTTTTTGCAAATGCATCATCATCCAAGAATGCCTTGCATGCCTCCATTCTGGCATCTTGCACACATTGGCCCTTCACATCTATATCAGACAGTACTAACTGAGTTGATCTAGGAGGAGAAGGAATACCAACCTACATGTCCTAATCTGTGACAATTATCTCATCCATCGGAGTCTCTTGTGCTTCCTCAACTCTTTGCCTCTTAGGGCTTGGCTCTGATGGTGGTAATGCGGGATCACCTTCTGGTGATGAATCTAAATCAACAATTCTTATTCCCCAAGGTGCTCTGATCTTCGAACTTGGGCAAGCTGATGTCTTCATTATTTGTTTTCCTTTCTTATCATCTTCCCCCTCATCACCACTGTCACTCCTCTTTCTCTTATAAAGAGGCCAATTCACTATAGATTGGTAAGTTGTCCTTTTTTATGCAGGCCTCACCTCTGGTCTCCGTATGCCAAAATCTAATTCCAAGTTGACCTTCTTGGTCATCAAAATAACCATGATTTCCCTGAATTTGTCCATCAAGAAATCAATTTTCTTGTGGAATGGAGTGAATTCCATCAATGGATCATACTTGGGATCCATTTTATGCACTATAGCCAATAATTTCTCATATGCAATCCACTTTTCCTTATTCGATTCATGTCTGTTTAAATCAAATTCATTCCTGATTAGGTCCTTAGGAAAATTGAACTCATGTGTAAACTTGCCACCCCTAATTCATTGCCTAAACAAAGAAAAGAAACCCTCAGGGTCATGTTGTTGCCTGGAACCACACCTCAAGTGAAAATCATCAAAATACCTTCCAAAATGGACCCATCCTCCCTTGGAGAAAACAAAATCAGACACAATGGTATAATCAGGGAAAAGAGTCCCTTTTCCCTTCCCTGTCAAGTTGTCTTCATGAATACAACCTATTTGCCACATGACCTTAGCAAACCCCATTCTTGATGGCACGTTGAATGGGAGGATATGTGGAGCTCCTTGGAAGCCATACACCCTTAGAATAGTGTTGAATGGGTACAAGATGATGTCACCCCAGTTGTGACAAACTTTTAATTCAGGCTTCCTCTCGTTTGGTCTGAGAAAGTCATGTAAATCTTCAGGGACTCTGGCACATTTACTATCAACTGAGCCCTAAGTTTGGAGGCAAAGCAATTTTCAAATTGCACAAAACTAGCACTTCCTCTGTTGTATGATAGATCTGCAGTCCAAACCTGCATCGGTAACCTTTCTCCATTTATATCCTTCCTCAACTCCATCTTCTCTGAGAAGAAATTGGCATTCTTGTACAATAATATGTACATTAACAGGGAATACCAAAAGAAAGGAGTGCGAGTATCCCTTACCTACAACTTCAGTAGTCCTTCATGTATATTTTCTACCAGAAAAGATGCAAAGTCATAGATCACAGAGAAATTGGGGTGTTGTATTTGGGCCCCCATGAACATGTATGCAATTGGCATTACAGTGTTAGGGTTAAAACCCAAAATCTGGCATAGAGAATAGAATGTGGCCAAAAAGTGATTGGCAAAGAAATTTAGCCTGAAAGGCTCCTGGTCACTTGGACTGATATAAATTATCGAATTGCCTGCCTTTGCCAAATGAGGAGGAAGCAACTTCAATCTAAAAAGTGGCTTTGATCTTGCATACTCTTGCTTCATCTCCTCGAGATCAATTTGAACCAAAAATGAACTAGGTTCACTCAATTCAAGTACTTGTTGAATCTCCTCCATGATTATACTTAACAAAATCCCACCATCATTATCCCTTATTACCCTCGTAATAGGGTCATAACGTGTTGCCACCGCTCTAAGTAGGTCCACATCATGGAACACGTTTGGCACTACTAGCTTCCCCATGTCATATCTCCAGCCATTAGAGAAAGGGTGAGGTAAATTTCGTTGTCCATACAAGAGACTAGACATTTCCAAACCTTTCATAGGGACCCTAGCATCTACAATGTTGTAATTTTTGCATACTAGTCCTTCACCTAGGGTTCTTCCATTCATCAGAACTAAACCCCTCTTTCTATCAATTGTTGAGAATGGAAGTTGATCTAGGAAATCATCATACAAATTCCTCTATAAATAATCAACATGGCCAGAATTCTGCTTTGGTGGTGCCATCTCAAATAAACTAGGGCTTCTTTAAAAACTTAAACTTTGAACAAACTAGGGCTACTCAAAAAATGAAATTATAGCAAAACGTTGCAATTTCCCACAATTCAACAAACCAGTAAACCTACGACAAAAATCAACAAGCCTTCTGATAAGCACACCGCAATTCTTCACAAAACCTCAATCAAATTAACCAAGTAGTACAGAAAACAACTCACAGGATTAGGCTTTGTAGAAGACCAAATTCTCATTGTGATTTCTTGAAACTTCGTCCCTGGCTCTGAAACTGCTTTGTGAAGGTGCTTGAATACTTTGTGGTGAAATAAGATGAAGGAAAAATATTTTATGTTGATCGAATTGCGCCAGTAAACATCTCATCCGCCATTAAAGATCACATGTGTGTCAAGCCAACGGCTCCAATCGCATTTGATGTGAATTTAAATTCTAACCGTCAATCCTTTACTTTCGTTAGATCATCGAACGGTTGATGTAATCTCCATCTCAGCACCAAGGGCCCACCACATTATGCATCGCCAAGGAAATACATGTGGCGCTCGCTTGTGATATCACAATCAATAAGCACCTTGCATCTTTGGATCATGCGATGGTGGGAAACCGTTGATCTCCACCATCGGCAATCGTGTTCATTCATAGCAATTACCAGCACTGAACATAACCGTCGAGCAACTTTTCATCAAGATTATAACACCACCATTGATTTTGAGCACATGCATCTTGCAACCGCTTTAAAGTAACCTATCATATAATGTATGAAAACTCGACATAAATATTAAAGCACTTTGATTATTCCTTCGGCACCACCGGCTCAGACACGTGGCACTCGCCTGTGATATCGTAATCAGTTGAAACTTAGTGATGAGGTCATCACGGGATTGCGGGGAACAGTCAAGATCAACTGATGGATGATCGAAGGTCATTAAAAAGTCGGTCCCTACAAAAAATAAAACAATTGTTAAAGGGACAAGGGGAAATCACCTAGGCCGACGACAAACGATGACTTAATGTTGTTTTTAAACACAAGGGCACGAGCCAGCCTAAACTTAGGAAATAATAAAGTTAGGCAAAAATAATTAACTCTGTTTATTAGAAGGGGCCCGGCCTAGATGAAGAAATGGAACATAAGTCATTTTTAAAACCCACTCCAAAGGGTAACGGACGAATAGATCTTACCCAAGGTATTAGATAGAACATTAGGATTTTCATGAAGGCAAAAATAAAAAATCCCAACCTTAGGTTTCTTCTGAATAATATGATAGACTAGTACAGAGGCAAGATAATAATGGAACTCAAAGAACAAAATTTTAAGCTCCATCACAATGGGTACGCTGAAGAGGTGTGGAAGGTTAATTAGAGAAAAAATGGTCTATTTTTTATACATTTGTGTAGTACATGAGGTCAATTGATAGGTTATTTAGCCAATGATATGTTTGTGCAAAAAATGTCTCAATGGAGAAATGATAAGTTCAAACCAACTATGCATCCACTTACAAAACCTCTGAATTAGGAAGATAATCAAGCTCCATTACTTGAATCATATTAATTTTGCAATAGGAAGAGAGGAGAGAGATAGGGATATAAAGAGGGAGAGAAAGAGGGGGGAGATCAAGAGAGGGGTAATGAGTAGAGATAGAGAGGAAGATAGATATGTAGATGGAGATGGAGATGGAGATGGAGATGGAGATGGAGATGGAGATGGAGATGGAGGAGGGAGATATGGAGAGAGAGAGAGAGAGAGCCGGAGAATGAGAGAGTGATATATAGAAAAATACATATAGAGATGGGAAGTGATATATAAAGAGAAGTAGAGTGAGGAAAATATATATGGTAGAGAGATGGAGAGATAATGAGATAGAGATAGAGAGATAGAGATGAAAGAAGAAATATGGAGAGATATAGATAAAGGGGAAAAGATATATAAATATAGAGTTCTAGGAAGAGTGAGAAGGAGAGAGAGACATGTCTAGAGATAGAGGGATACAAATAGATAGATAGGGAGTAGGGAGGGAATGAGTGAGGGAGATATGGGGAGAGATAGAGAGAGGGAGGAAGAGAAAGGGAGATAGGTAGAGGAGGAATATAGAGAAGAGGGGGAAGAGAGGGAGAGAGGTAGGTAGAGAGGGAGAGGGAGAGAGAAGAAGAAGAGGGAGAGGGAAAATGAAATGAGATTGCAGAACAAGTCTTAATAAAGGGAGAGGGAGAAGAGAAAGGACTACAAAATTTGAGAAAATAATAAAATAATACCATAAACAAAAGAAAAAGCAAGACTACAAAGAAAATAAAATAACAAGAGAAAAAAATAAAATTAAAGACAAAATGATGATCTCAGATTAGAAAAGTTAATGATATATTTTAATCTTTATGATGATTAAATTATCTCATTATAAGGAAAAGAAAATAAAAAGAGAAAATAATAAAGACAAGATAAAATGAGATTATAATAGTGATATATTTTAATCATTATAAATATTAAAACATCGCAATGAAAAAAGTCAACTCAATGCATTTAATTATAATACTAAAGAGATACCAAAAAGATTAAAAAAGAAAGTAAAGCCAAAATGGAAAACACATTAAGAACACAAGAATTAAGGCAACAACAACACAAGAGAAAAGAGAAGACCCTTAAAATAATTAAAATGGAAACAAATTTAGAGATGAAAGAAAAAAGAAAATAAATAGAGAAAAATAATTATTAAATAATAATAAGAAAAAGAAGTAAAATAATTAAAAAGTTGTAAGAAAAAGAGAAAAAGAAATTAAAAAGGTGAACGAATAAAGAAAATTAATTGAAAAAGGAAATAAGGTTAATACTATAAGTATAGTTGATTATACCTATGGTATTAATAAGAAAAAACAATAAAATACATTAAACTTTAAAGATGAAAATAAAAACCTATGGTATTAATAAGAAAAAATAATAAAAGACCAAAAAACTTTAAAGACGAAAAGAAAATGAAGATAGAAAGCAAAGCTATGAAACAACCCATAAACAAAGTCACAAAGGGGAAAAAAACAAATAAAAAAGAGAAAGAAAAGGGAGGTGACGGTGTAGATGGGAGGGTTGGAATGGAAGGAGTTTACAAGGGGGAGCCACGCTAGACTTAATTGCCAACCTTCATCCCGATTAAGATTGATGGAGTGGTTTCTGATGGTGATGATTTCTTGCAATTTACGATTGAAAAAGTTGTCTTCCTTAACCACAACCTGGGTGTTCTCGACAAAAATGTGGTGCTTGGTTTGGTGGGAATGCTCTGCGAGGGCTGACTTTGAGATTCTATCGTGCCAGATATCAGCACTATGTTCTTTGACTCTAGTGTTGATTGATTGCCTTGTTTCCCCAATATATGGGGTCCCACAAGAGCATTATTCAATCTTGTACACTCCAAAGTGGAGAAGAGGCAATAAGGGGTCCTTGGTCGAGGGGATGAGATTTCTTCTAGTAGATATAGGTTTGATAGCACAGGAAATACCTTTCTTGTGAAGAATTTTGGAAATCCTATTGGAGAGGCCTTCAATGTAGGGGAGGGTGGAAAATTGGGAAGGGATGGTTCCATAAGGCTTGGGGGTTGGATTAGCTCAGTTTTTGGCAATTGCAAAAGCTTTGAGGATTTGTTTGTCACGATAGCCATTGAGTTTGAAAACTCAGTAGAGATGGGAAAGTTCAAGATCAATGTGGTCTTTATCACAAATGTGATGAGCCCAAGTTGCAAGAGTGTTGAGGACACAAGCCTTTTGTGTTGGATGGTGATGGGAAGAAGCATGAAGATAGAGGTTTGTATGTGTGGACTTTCTAAAGACACAACAAGCTAGGGAACAATAATTAAAATTTTTATAAGATAAATATTTATAAATTAAATTAATGCTAATAACTTTTGATTATTATTTGTAATTGCATAAAAAGACATACATAATTAAAATAATTTTTAAACTTAAATCTAAATTAAAAAATTTAATAGAATAAACTAAATGCAAAGTCAAACTATATCAAAATCCAAATATTAATAATAAAAATAATAAACTTATTAAGTTAATAAATAATTAAATTAAAAATAAACTTAATATATTAAAAAAAAATTATAAAATTGAATGTAATTTTTTAAATAAATTTAATTTAAAATATTAAAATAATAATTGAAATAAAATATTTACAAGTAAAATTGAAGTGTCTTTTTATACAATTTACTCTCTTTTGATATCCCTATTTATCTCCCCCTCTCCCTCTTTATTTCTCTCTAACTCTCTCACTTCTCTTTATCTCTCTCACTCTTTCTATGTGACTATATCTAATTAAAAGTTGTTTTGTGACTCTCCCTAATTTTTAATTTAGATTTTAGATTGATTTTATTATATAATTTAAAATCTAATTATTCTACAATAATTAAAAGTTTAATAAGACAAATAATTGTAAATTAAATTTATTTTAATAATTATTTGTAATTATTAAAACTTTTTTAAATAAAAACTTAAATCTAAATTAAAAATTAAAATATAATAAACTAAATGTAAAGTCAAAATATATCAAAATCTAAATATTATTAAAAATAATTAATTTTTAATAAATAATTAAATAAAAAGGTAAAAAATAAACTTACTATATTAACAAGAAAAGACAAACTTGGGGTCTAATCGGATGTGACAGGGCTCAATAGTAGAGGGCAAGATGAAAATAAATCGAACAACTTCCAAGGAAAAGGCAAGATTGAGTGGATCTCAAAACACTTTGCATTAATCACGCCGGGTACCTCCAGCAGAGCGCCCACAAGTTTACATGCTCCAACCGCCAGGATCATAGAAAATTAATCATGAAGACTGCTAGCCACCACAATTATAAAAGGCCACCCTAGGTCATTTAAAATAGTGTCTTTGCAGGAATAGTGTGTGCATGCAAAAGCTCGGGATTTTTACTTGGTGATAGAATTAGGCGATAAAGGGATGGAGACTCCTTTGGCCCTAGACATCGACAAGCAACTACAAGCATTCCGAGGAGAAGTGACAGACAAAAGGCTGAATGGGGTACTAGCCTCATCCCACCCACTGATACTCTGGGCAACCAAGAAGGTTGTAGGACCAAAGTTCCTGAAAGCATATCAAAGGTTCCGATCCAATGCAAAAATACTAGCAATGTTTCTGGCGGTGCTCCTCCACATGGGTGTGCCGAAAGAAATCGCAAAGAAACTGACCCAAATGGTCTTCATTTATGCATGGCTAGGAGACATTGATGCAGCCTTGGACAATGTGGACAAAAATAATCTCATCCCAATGCCCCAAAACTACTACGTGTTGAGCATACGAGGAAGGGAGGTCATGAAATTCCCTCTGGTCAAGACAATTGACCCATAAGGGTTTGAAAAACGATGGGATGAAAGGGACCAGAGCATCACCTTCCTGCTCAGAGCAACTAAGCTAACCACCAACCAACCTCATGGTTGGGTAATGCAATATGTGCAAAACGAAGGGCTGACAAAGGAATTAGCATTAGGAGACGACATCGACTAGGACTTAGGCTTCGGGGAAGAATGGATACCAATCAATTCCAGGGACCCCAAGGAGAAAGCGAAAGGGTTGACTCACCATAACTGCAGAGTAGACTGCCCGATGATTGCAAATTACATTGCATACAAGAAATGGGTGGAATCAGAAGACTCTGAGGACGAAGACTCCGAGGGAGGAATGGAAACCTGACTCAGCCCATCATGCCATGGTCTTTTCTAAGCTCTTGCATAATATTAATGAATCCAAATAATTGTAAGGTGTAGATGTTTTAGTCAGTCTCGACCGCCTCTGAATCGTAGTGCCTATGCATTTTCCCAACCTTTTTGTATTTAGTTAAATCTCTATAAAACTTGAATCGTAGTGCATGTATTTAGTTAAATCTCTAAATCAAACTCCATATGAATAGAGTTTAATTTGTCAAAAATGTTTTCATTTGAATTGCATGTGAATTCACTAAGAGCATTTTAATCAATTTGCACATCTCTATAAAACTTATCATGTTCTATCTTATATTTCAATGCCTTGCACACCCTCTCTCTATTGACTATAAAATTGTAATTTGTTCTGTGTTGGTCCTTCCTTCGAACAATAATAATTGGTAAATATTTTATTCGATGTGGTAAAATTTTAGCTATTTCTCTTACTTCTTGTGGAAAACTTATGGTATGTCCTTTATATTTGTACTGACCTCCAGTTGCATGTGTGACTTGAAGTATTGGATTTACATGCCCTATCAACATTTCCTCAATTTGTGTTAAGTTTGCAATTTCTAATGGTTGTGGAACCAAGATTCATATTATTTAATGTCGAAAATTGATGTTAATGTTTCTCTTGTCGACATCTATTGCAAATTGGGCCTTCAAGAACTCATACAACCTTCATTGTAGGGTAACTTTCTTGACAAATGTAACACATGCTTGGTGTTGCAAGTTTATCCAGACCATGTCGAAATATAATTTGTAAATATTTCAAATCAATTTGCACATTTCTATTGTTATTGCATGTACCTAGATCTCTTTCATTTTGTCTTCTTTGCAGTCGTCTTTGTCTTCTCAATTGAGAGGTTAACTCCTATTGTGGACTATTATTTTCTTCATGATTTTCAGTTTCAACATTTATTGCATCTTTAACTCTATTATCTAGTGTTTGTAACACACGATCTATTGTAATTGAATTCATTCCTTCAAATTTACCCTCTATATTCTCATGAGATTCATAATTCCTTTCAACTAATTCATGATTGCATACTTGTATTTGTTGTTTTTCTATCTCATTAAATTGGTCTAAATGCTCATTTGTTTGTAATCTTCATAATATATATTTCTCATCTTCAGATTCTCGTACACGATGTATTCTCATCTCATCTGCATGTTGTCTCATTTTTGCTTCAATCTCTTCAACTTCCTATCTGCCTACATTTAACACGTCTTTCTCTATCATTTTGGTTTCGATGATTTCTTGCTTCTTCTTCTTCTTTTTGTAGATTACTCATTTGTTCGCGTCTTTGTCTCATGTAATTTTGAGCATATTCTCTTCGTTGTTCTTCATTTTCAAAATTTAATCTTGGGCGAAACATCCTAAACAATTATTTAAAAGTAAAATTAAAAATTAAAAAACACTATAAATATGAGAAATTTTACTATACACTAATTTCATAAAAAAGGATATCACAAAATTAATACATATTTATTGATAAATCTTATTTATTTATAATTAATAATTAATAATTTAATCTTCTTAATAAAAAAAATATGTCTTCTAAAAACAATTGAAAAATAAAATATATGCAAACTCTTTTGTAATAAATAATAACTTGATAAAAATAGAAGTAAAATTTTATTTATGACTTATACATTAGAATTTAGTTTTTTACCTTTAAAAAAAATTGAAAAATATACAAATCATAGAAAGTAAAATTTATTTTATTTATTTAGAAAATTTGTAAATGATAAAAAGTAAAAATTGAAGTAAGAAATATAAAAATCATAAAACATAAAATGATAGAAAGTAAAATATATATTTGATGTAGAAATATACAAATCATAGAAAGTAAAAATTAAATGCACATACTTACTTTGTAAAATTTATTAATTAGTTTTTCCTGAAATAATTACTCCACCTTCTCACAATTTGTAGAATAATTTTTTTGAAATAATTAATGTAGTTCTCACAATTCGCAAAATGTTTTTCTGAAATAATTACTGCACCACCTATGCTTTAATTAGTGATTAATAAATTTGATTTTAACAAATGAGAATTTTTCAAATTAGAACAAAAATTTGACAAAAAAATGTATATTATTAAAGTAAACTTGCAAAATATATAACAAAACATTCATCCAAAATTAATTTTCTGCAATATAATTGGAGAAAAGTTTTGAGCGATAAGGGCAGATTTTCAGGGAGCATAAACTTTCTATCACAAAGACTATAATCAAAACTACAATAAAAACAATATTTAAATAATTTTTAAGAATTTTTTTGAACTCTTCAAAATTAGTTCTTGTTATATTTTCAATTCAATTCATTTATTTACTTGTCATATCTTCAATAAAATATAATTCAAATAATAAATTCAAATATATAAAATAATCTAATAACAAATTCAAATAAATAATATATTTTTAATATATCATATTATTAATTTAACAAAATATTATAATATTCTAATATATATACTATATGTAACATATATAATGTATAATATATAATTTTAACATCATATTATAATATTATAATGTATATAAAATATAATATGTAACATATATAACATCTAATATATAATATAATATATTAAATAATAATATTATAATTTTATACTTTAATTTTAAATTATGTAATATATTATCTTTTAAAATAATTTAATATATTACATTATTGAATATTTTTATAATATATTATATTAAATTAACATCTAATATATTAAATGAATCTTGATTTATTTTTTTCATTGCTATTTATTTAAAATTTCTCTTTTTACCTAAACTAAAGATAAAAAAAATATTAAAACAAGTAATTTTAGTCCTAACAAATAATTTTAGTTCTAATTACTCTACTCAATTACTATATATTTTTTTAAGAAACAAATGTATTAAAAATGTAGAATATTTTAGTCATATTTTGGTAAAACTACATTCACACTACAATCAATTATGAACTAAATTTTCTTTGTTTAATATATTTATCATTAATGTCAAATTTATAAACTAATATCAAGAAATAAATAACCTTAACCCCAAGATTTATACTAGAACTCTAATTGAACCCTAAACCTAACCCTACTTCAACCACAACAATAGGATTTAATTACGATTAGGGTTAGAGTGAGAAATTAATTATGGTTAGTGTTAGGGTTAGAATTAGGGTTTAATTACCTGGTTAGGGTTAGGATTCAATTATGATTATAGTTAGGGTCAAATTTATAAGTTAATATTAAGATATTAACAACTCTAACCCTAACCTAACCTTAATCTCCATTCTAGAATGCTAATTAAACCCTAATTGAACCGTAACAATAAGGTTCAATGAGAGTTAGGGTTAGGATTTGAGTAGGTTTATGGTTGGAATTAGGGTTTAGTTACCTAGTTAGGGATAGCATTCAATTAGTGTTATGATTAGGGTCAAGTTCAAGTTATAGTTAGGGTTTAGTTAGGACTATTTTGCTTAATCTTATAATTGGGGTTTAACTAGAATGCTAATTGAACCCTAATTTAACCCCAACAACAAGGTTCAATTAAAGTTAGTGTTCAGGTTCAATTAGGCTTATGGTTGGAAATTTGGAATTAGGGTTCAATTAGGGTTAGGGTTAGCATTCAATTAGTGTTATGATTAGGATCAAGTTCAAGTTACAATTAGGGTTCAATTAGGCTTATTTTAGTTAAGTTTACAATTAAGGTTTAATTAGAGTTAGGTTTATGGTTCAATTAGGGTTAGGGTTAGGGTTCATTTAGATTAAGGTTCAATTAGGGTTCAATTAGGGTTGCCAATTCTAGCAACACAAGCTAGTACATACAACATATGTTACCTGACTTACAAGATAGATGAGTTTCTGGAGGAGATGCAAATAAAGACAACTTTTCAATTTGTTTCAATGCCTAGTGTGGAGTATCCAGAATTTATTGTTAATTTTGAATCTGATATTGACATATATCATTGAACTAAGATTGATACTACTATTCTGATTCATTGGTGATAATTATTGGATTTGTGTGTAAAATATGGAGATTTGTGTTTGACTGCAAAGAGTTATCTCTTGTGATTTATTAGCAAATTAGTCAGTCATGTTTCCTATGAAGAGGCTTCAAGAATAGTTTCATCAATTAATCCTCTACCTTTTGGTCTTGGTCCAATGACTATTGCAATGCTTCTATCCATTACTCTACAATCAGTAAAACGAGCATATGGGTTCAATTGAGGTTTCGATGTTTAATCAAGGCCTTTTTCAATACACTTCACATTATAAGTTTTATGAGGCTTATAAATGAGTTATCTATTATTGAATGGTTAAGGAAATATTTGAACTCATTAATATTTACATAATGTTGGCAACATGTAAATTGTGCTTTCTTCATGGCCAAAAATCACAACCAAAGCATCTCATAATTTTGAAGTGAGCAAAATTCTTTTGTTATAAGGGTCATTTTCTAATGGAAGATAAAGTTGAATCTATCAATGATCAAATTCCTAAATTTAGGTGACAACTGCTTTATCCTGACCAATTGTTCTTACAACACAACAAACATAATAAATACAAACAAAACTATTCTAAAACTTTCTAGCAAGAAATTCACTGCTCTGTAGCTCTTGTTAATTGTTGGCTTCGTGAATTCATATTTCATAATTTCTTTCTTCTTCCTCTATTTATATAAATATTTTTGGGTGGCATCCATTCATTTTTATTTAATTTATATTTGTCGGCTATTTATTGTTTCATATACATGTCGGCATATGATATTTTTAATATGTTGTGAGTTGTTTTTGTTAACACGCTCACATTCCGCTCTGTGTTGCCACTGTAGGTTACGCTTCTCGACATAATAAATTAAATTTAAAAAATTAAAATCATATTTAAAATAAAATATTTAAAAAGATAATTCATAATTTAAAAAAATCTAAAAATTTTAAAAACAATTTTAATTATTTTTCTAATTTACTTTTTTATATTTTTTCAAATTATAAAATAAGTAAAAACCATTTAATATATGAACTTTATAAAATGCAAATATTCAAAATAATTTAAATTTCCACTTTTAACATCTTTCTAATTAACAAAAAAAGAGAAAAAACATTTTTATAAATATATTTTTTTTAAATTAAAAAATATATAACTAATATATATAAAACAAGTAAAACCATTCAATATATAAATATTAAAAATAATTTAAATTTTCACTTTTAATCTCTTTCTAATTAACAAAAAAATAGACATTTTTATAATTTAACTTTTCACCTTTTAACACCTATTTAATTAACAAAATTAGATATTTAAATTATGAACATATTTTTAAAAAGTTAAAATATATATATTAAACCAAACTATATCAATTATTTCATACATTCAAATTAACCAATTCAGTCCGAGTCTTGAAAAATATGGACAAATTTTAAAATTAAATTTATAGAAGTAGATATTTGTTTTCATTTGTTGAAACCTTCATTCAGTAAATATTCTAGTGTCACTGGAAGAGAAAAAAGGGTAGAGTTTGCAAGTAAAATATTAAGAAGTAAAACAAACAAAAAAAATGAAGAGGAAAAAATGTGGCGATAAATGGATGAAATCACTTCAATCGTATTGCACTGTACGCAGTCGATATTAACCATTGATGGTCCATTTTAACTTGTTCATCTCAAATAGGATATGCCTTCGATGTAATTAGAAAAAAACCTATAATTTGTAAAATGTAAGGAATAGTCATAAAATAATTAGAAACAAGAATTAGAAAAAGAAGGAAAGAAGGAACAATAAATAGAAAAGGACAGACCCAAAGAGAAGAGACACATGAAAGAAAAACGCGACAAAACACGAAGAAATAACAAACTAGAAGAAAAAACGAACTAAGCCAAAGCAAGAAGCAAGAAAAAATCAAAATTAAGAAGAGAAAAAAGAGAGGACCAAGGGATAGGAGGAGAGAAAAGGGAGAAGGGAAAGGAGAAGGAGGAGAAGCTGAGAGGACGAAAGGGAAGCAAGGAACCAATAGGACAAGGAAAGGAAGGGGGGGTTGGAACCCAAGCAATGGAGGGAGACAAGGGAGAGGGAAAAATCCTCAACCATCAACAACCTTTACAATGATCACTTTATGAGGTGTAGGTGCTCTTGCACCACTACTCCATCCAAAATTTTCTCACATTACACAAAGCCACAATGTTCATCCAAGATAAGCCAATCAAATCCTACCTTATGTGTCCTAGTAATCAAATTGGAGATGATCCTAAAAATGACATTGCGAAGGGTGATTGGTCTAAAAAATCTAAACGACTTTGAAATTATTTCACTACTACGATCAATGTGTCATCTTTCATGAAATTTCCCAAAAAACTATTCATTATGATCATATGGAAATTTCTAGGAGAGCTACAATAGTTGTAACATCATGAATTAAAATTAAACATTAAAAAGTACATCATGAATTAATTATGTAATGGCATAAAAATTAAAAACGTCATGAATTAATTATGTAACCACATAATTCAAATATAATTCTATCAAGAAATTAATATCAAATAGATAATACAATCGCATAACTCATACATTTCAATGTCATTGATCTTCTTCTTCATCCAACTCTTTGTTTGTATCATCCGATCCAGATTCAACATTGTAAGGATTGGTCATATCATCATCATCGTCATTGATATCAGTTTTGATAATGTCATCATCCACACGGATATCATCTTCATGAACATTAACTCCTACATCATCATGATCTAGTTCCTCCTCTTCGACATCTTCGTCAGGCACATCATCAACTAACTGTTGATTCTGATCATCATCTACATCATATTCTATTTCTTCAGTATCTTCTTCTTCCACCACATTATACTTTACCGGCCTTCCTCTTGGATCATGTCTAACAACATATGACCAACCCACTTTACCTGGAACCTCTGAGTAAAATACCTGCTCACATTGGCTTGGAAGAACATAGGGCTCATTTCCATCTCACTCAAAATACCTTGTATTAACCATGGTAAATCCATTATCATGTTCAATAACAGTTCTCTCGGGATCATTTTCATTCAATCGTAGCCTGTACCATAGGACGACGAACAAAACTAATTTCAAGGACTTAAAGTCACACTCAAGTATATCATCCAAAATCCCATAGTATTGATTTTCTGAGACTTCTGGATGTATGTCGCTTCTAGATGAAACATTAGTCACCTAGAAGACTGCAGTTATCCCAGAATCACAAGTTTTCTTCGTGTCATCCAAATTTTTGATTCAAAATTTATGACCATTGCACCACATAGCCTTGTGGTGTTTCACCTGCAATATGTCAAACATGCAAAACTTATTGCAAAATCATCAGTTGATAAACATATTTATTCTTGGCCGAATGTATGCAAAGAAAAAATCTCAACATATATATACATCAATATAATTCAAAATAATTAAATAATATGGGTGATTAATATATTTATACATACCTATTTATCTCTTAAACCATATGCTAAATCAATTTCCCTTGGTGTAACATTGGAATCTCCATTACGATGAGCTTCTTTAACCAATGAAGCCACACCTTCCCATGTTAATGCACAACCAGATTGTTGACATCGTTCAATCCATACCGTCATCCAATCAAGATTGTTTGTGATGTAAAAATGTAGTGCATCCCACTCTCGACCAACTGTATAAAAAAAAATGAAATTCACAAACGACGTATAATTAGTTAATTACCACAGTATACGACCTTAATTTATAATTGATGTATATTGAAGATTAATAATTAAATAAGTACAATATACATAAAAACCAAATGTAAAATGTATTCTAATTAATCTCCATGACCATCTTATAATTACCTCTCACTTTCCTCAATCTAACTGTCCCTATCAAGTACTCCCCTTCAAATTTGTTAAAGGAGTTGGGATCCCAAATGCAATCTACATGGATCTTTGTTGAAAACTTAGGAATATATTCAATAATGTACACCATGGTCTGGTATACCATAGAACCCTCAAGATGTGCTATTTTTCTAACCAAATCCTTCAAAAATTTCAAGTGTCTCTCAACCATCCACATTGACCTTGTGTGTACAGGTCCACACAATTCAATCTCCTCAACTTGGTGTATGAGGTAGTGTTCTTGTGCATTGAAAAATGTCGAAGGTAGACACTTTTGCATTTCACACATTAGACGAGGAATTTTTCTCTTCCAATAATTTATATCTTCTTTATGGATTGCTTTAGATGACAACCATCTACAAGTGATTCAAGGCACAAATATATTAATGAGATTTAACAAAAATATACAACAAATTGAAAAAATATCACTACTTACGTCATGTATTTTCCAAGATCATATATAACTTGCTTGACATTGTTGTCGAAGTTGTTTGGGAGAGATAGAGGTAGAACGTACTACAACAATTATAAAATGATCTTTTCATTAATATTTTTCCAAAAGTAGTAAACATAATACACTGAAAAGTACATGCAGTATACAAATATATATATATAATATACCAGAATAATTACCTTAATGAAGGTATGGCAATCATGCATTTTCATCCCTGACCCAAATTCACCTTTCTTTGTTATGATATTGTTTATGTTTGCAGCAAATCCTGTGGGAAATCAAATTTTTCGTATGACTTGTTTTATAGCATTTCTTTGCTGCTCTGTTAATAACCAAGGAAGGGCACTTATATTAATTTGGTCTCCATCGCTATTTAATTGAATGACATTTTTCATTGCATGACTGGCTTCCTGAATGTCACTACAAATTTTGACAATTTTTTCTTTGTCATGCCTTCCATCCAATATTTTCTATAACGTTTTTGTCATATTCTTTCCGATATGCATTGTATCAAACAAATGCACAATTTGTAGCTGCTCATAGTAGGGCAACCTACTAAATTGTCTGGGATAACTTTTCAGTTCTTGTGGAAGCCGACCATTAATGCCTTGATGACCTTCATGAAGCATATAAGTTAAACAAATTAACAACGACAATCATTGTCAATTACAACATGAGTAAACACAACACAATATAAAAATATAAATTCAAAACATATCATATATGATAGATAAACAATTTGATCCAATGTATAACCTTGATGATTAATTCTATTATATTCCAACTTCCATAGGCGAGGTGTCATTCTTCGTGGTTTTGATGTAGTCTCTTCTTTCCCATTGAAAAGATGTTTTTTAGTAGTTCGATACTTATGATTTCTATGGAGGAAGTGCCTATACTCATCAAACACCTGCTTTCCTAAACTTGTTGAATGATGAGATTTCATCTTTGGACCACAAATTGGACATGCAAATTTTCCCTTTGTTTGAAGACCTGCAAATCATATATAATTGGATTAAATATGTCAATTTTTATAATTATATATAATGAATAGATTACTTTAAAAACATGCATGATATCTACTTCATAAAATTAAATATCATTAAAGTCATGCAGTCGAACGTTATAACATACCAGAAAAATGTGTTAGCCCTGGGGCATCATGAATTGTCCATACAAGCATTGCATGGAATTGAAATTGTCTTTGTCCTATTGGTCTAGATACATCATACATAGTGACACCATTCCATAACTTTAGTAACTCATCGATAAGAGGCTCAATATATACATTCATATCTTTAACTTGGTACTTACCTAGTTGAATGAACATAAACATTACATAATTATTATAACCATTTTACTGCAATATATATAAATTAATGTACATGACTATTAAATGAAAAAAATATAAATCATTATGCAACAATTAAGACAAATGAGATGCTACTATGTTAAAGAAAATTGATGTAAACAAATACCTGGAACAATCATTGCCAACATTATGTGCTCCCTCTTTATTGACATCCATGGAGGAATGTTATTGTTGATAACAAAAACAGGCCACACCGAGTAAATAGATCTCAGCTCTCCAAATGGATTGACATCGTCCGCTGCCAATGAAAGCTTGAGATTACGAGGTTCTTCTTTAAAGTGTGGCCATTTTTCCTCCATGTCCCTAAATGCAGAACCATCCGCAGGCATTCAAAGAATCTCATCTCCACTTCTATTATGTGCATGGTAATCCATAAATTGTGCTAAGCTTTCGCATCTAAATAATTGTTGCATACGTGGAATAATGGGAATATAATGAAGAACCTTGCGAGACACCTTTTTTGTTAGTTGATCTATTCGATATCTACTGATATGACATTCCGGGCATTCTGTTGCAAATTCATGTTGTTTATGATATATAATATGATCATTGGGACATGCATCTATTGCTTGATACTCCATTCCAATATCTTTCATAATGCCAGATAAATCTCGGTATGAGCGAGGTAAAATATTTGATGGTGGTAACAAAAATTCACCAATCAATCTACAACAAAAAAATAATTTGTTAATATAAATAATATTAATGGTACATATTTCATCCTTTATTTACTAGTGATGAACTAACAATAATTAAAATAGATGAAAAAAGATGACATATATGACATACCTTAACATCCGTGAGATTGCTATGTTGGATAAACCATTCATAACCTTCAAGTTCACCAGCAACAATACAACAAAGAGAAGAGTTGTTTGGGAGCCTTCATAAAGGGGCTTGTATGCCTTCTCAAGTACAGGTAAATCATGAACATCATCAAAGTCATCTCGATCAACATGATCAGCTGTGCCACTACATGTGTCATGGATCAATGTATTTGTACCATCATCTTCAATTGTGTTTTCTGGTGCATGATCATCTTCTTCCATAGGATCATTAACTTCATCTTCGATATTCACAGCTCCATGTTCCTCTACTTGCAAAACCACATTCTCCAGGCCATGATAATCCATATCAT
>VCHN02001752.1:0-20193 GCA_007115665.2 Sequoiadendron giganteum | reverse complement strand
AAAGGCATAAAGGTAGGTAAAGCTTGGTAGAATTGGTGTAAGGCACAACTCATGTGATATGAGTTCTTTTTCTACAAGGTTGTATGGTGCAGGTGCACCTAAGCACATGAATTTCACAAATGGAGGTCAATTGGTCAAGTGTAGGTGTTAAGGTCATCTAGCATTAGATATAGTATATTTACAGTAAATAAGATCTTGTGAGACCATTCATGATGTAATTGGTAGATTTTTGAGTCATTTGTGTTTGGGAGTCAAAAGTTGCAAAATATAAAAATGTTGTCAAGAGCTAAAATTGTCAAAAATACAACTTTTAGGGAATGTGAAAGGTCAAGGATTTTAAAAGATAGTTATAGGAATTGGGTTGGTTTGGATTTGAATGAAGTATTAAAGGATTCCAAAAGGCTCGAACAAGGTGGTTGAAGTTTGTATTGAAGAATTCCAATCATAATACAACGTTTTTTCTGTAAATTTTATGTGTTTTTTGAACTTTACTCACTATGTGACCCATAAAGGCTTTAAGTGATATGAATCTCACTGTGTTATGTAGGGGCATGATATAGCTTTTAAATGCTTCCATTTTTAGTTTCTAATTCTGAAATTTGAGGGATATTTCTTTAATTTTTTGAAGCAGTCTGTAATCTCTGTATTTAGGTTTGATTGCCTTCTAAAATGATGATTTGACCCATTCCACTCACTGTACCCATTGTAACTCATAGAATGGGTCTAGTACACTTTAATTTATGTGTTTTCATGCTTTGGTAGGAAATGGAGTTGAGTGGTTCAAATTGGGATGATGCCCTAGGGTTAAATAGTGCATTTTTCATGTGAAAATGAGGTATTGAGATAGGGTTTTCATGAAGTGTTGATAGTTTTAGTCTTGTGATGGTTTTGTGAGTTTATCCAGACCATTTAGAGTCTATTGGTTGAGTTCTTTAAGCCCAGGTGATGTGAGTTTCAATAAACCCTTGGTGTTTTGCATGAAAGGTGAGGGTTTGTTGGATCAACGCCCTATAAGTCTTGAATCTGAAAATAAATGTTGGAAATTGTGTTTTTTCACACAATTAGTGACTTTCCATTGAGTTTTGGTGAAAGAAAGGAGTTTAGGAGGGACCTCCTTTGTAAAAGATGGCTAATTGAGTAGTCTAAAATAGGGGTAGACTAAAGGTTTACAAATTTATTTCAAAGTAACCTGAGTGGATCTTTTGGTATGTTGTGTCAGGAATTGAAGTTTCTTTCAAATGATGTTTTGTACGTCTCTGTATGACCTTCTCCAAAAGAAATCTTCAAAAGTTGTGTTTTGAGGCTACAAACCTTTAGGGTGTGTTTTGGGGATAAGTTGAATTTGTAAGAGCATCTTAATCTTGTTAGATGCCTCTTAAATTCCATGTGAAAAGTCCTAATCTCTTGGTGTAGTTGGGAACCCCCTTGCTTACATCAGGGCAGCACTTTTTAAGAGTTAATTAAGTAAGGGCAGATATATTTGAAGGTGTTGGAGGCATTGAAACGATGAGGAAAGGTCTGGAGGTGAGGTTTTCAATAAACCCCCCTTGAAACTTGTCAAAAGTGAGGGTTTTGAGTTTTGGAGTGTTGGTGAGTGTTTATGATAGCAACCTAGGTTGAAAAACCCCTCACTTTATCAACTCAAAAGGTTAAAAATCACCTTTCTACTTACAAACTCAATATTGGCTTATTTTCCCTTTCTCACCTAGACACCCTTGTAGGTCTGCAAACCCAATTTTCCCAACTTAACTCTCATTTTTCCTTAACAAGATTTGCAAGTGACCATCATTCTAGTCACCCATTAAAGCCTTCTACAACATACATCAACCCCGCGTATGAATCTTTTGGAACAACTTCCACAAATCATTCAAACTATGTTGCTCAACCTAGCCAAATAGGCCTAATTTCCAAAGAAAACACCCTTGAATCACTTAAAAAACCCCAAAAATCAATGGGGCAGCACTCACCAGGTGACAAAATGATAAATTTTCCAATTTATCTTCAAGAAATCTCCCTCTAAAACCCTATTCCATAAAACCCTCAAATTGCTTAATTTAGGAAAGGGTTTATTGAAAACCTACTTGCAGACTTCACCAGACCATCCTAGTGCATCCAAGACCTTTGAACAACCCTACAAAAACTTACAAGGACATTAAAAGTGACTACCCTCAAATATTTCTCACATTTACCCCCTCTAACCTCTCCTTTTCATGCACAAACACCCAAAATGCCATCTATGGCACCATCAAAATCATGATCTTGACCTCACCTACACATGAAATGATTTAAGCATGTTTATTAACCCTAACTAAGCCTATCCATTTAGTTATAATTGCATACAGTGGGTGGAAGGCTTAATATGCCATTTTAGATGCACTCAAAACCCTTAAATAGGGTATATAGACCGACCCTTAGTAAATTGCCTCTCAAATGCACAAAAACAAATGAAAATGCTTCAAACCAAGTTTGTGGTGAGGTTAACCCTACTTCCCAGTGAATTAAATCCATTGGAGTGCAAGATTACTCTGTACGAAACCATACAGCATAAACAAACTTCAGAAATTCTGGGAAAACTCAAGAAATTGCAAGGAAACAATGAAATTTTATTGCTTCTTCTCAATGAACAACTTCTCCAACCATCCCTTCGAGTTCAAAAGCCTATTGAAAGGTTTTCCCATGAAATTCAATAGTTACAACTACTTTTCAAACCCAAATGACTGTCGGGCTTCCTCTTTACAACCTTTTGGCATTCTCAATGACAACTTTTCATAATTTGCAATATTTTGCAACTTCCTTGTTGTAATGCACAAAATGACACCAATGACTCTCTAATGACCCTAAAACATCATGAATGGCCTTATTACATAAAAAGACTCAAAATTCAAAAACTTGACACAAAACTCCAAAATTCATATCTTGGACTTAGGTGCCCCTACACCAGTTTCTTTGGAAGATGATTGTTGATTTAGTGCTTATGTACCCTAGTCATGAATTTCCAACGGTGTTTTGTGTCTGGAAGGAAGATTAAAGTGTAGTTGCTTTGTAAATGTGGCCTAATTGCCCTATTGGAACAACGTAGAAGCATCTAGTTGAGGGATTTGATCTAAAACAACCTATTTCCCCTTTTAGATGTGTTTAAGAAAATAATAATGGGTATCTAAAAAGGTCCTTCTCTTGTGGAGAGACGACCTTCTCTAAAAGATATCCCTGAAGAACCACTTTTGGAGTGCTACAAGGAACCTAGCATGAAAATGTGAAAAGTTGATGAAATGGAATTGTAAGGGATGAATTTTTTATTGAACCTGATCAAATTGGGTTTGTTCAGAGATTTCCACCCTAATTTGCATCACTTTGGCATGTTTTTCAACATAAAACTATGATATTTTTTGAATTTCAATATGTAATGATAATCCAATATGAAATATGTAGTGTAAGAGAATGACATTTGTGTATTTAAACTTTAAAGTTAAAATGATCGACTTTATCATTGTTGTTTTCTTCAAAGTTGTTTAAACTATATAATATAACCATAATATAACTAAGCAATATATGATATAATTTAACCATTATTCATTATTTTTTATTGTGAACTATATAATATAACCATTATTTTTTATGCTATTGTACATTGATATTTAACCATTGCTCAAGATTAATTTTTTGAGCAGTTTAAACATGCACATGAGGAACAAATTATTTTGATTCTCAACTTCTATATATCAAATCATCCAATAATCAAGTGTATGCCCATATAGAAAAATGGCATCAACACCAACTCAAACAATTTTTTACAAAATGTGGCATATGCCATCTTGATATATATTCAAAATATACATGCCAAAATGTCTATCTCATCCTAAACTATTGGTGGATCATCAAAATGGAGCATCTTGATATCTATTCAAAATATACATGCCAAAATGTCTATCTCATCCTAAACTACCGGTGGACCATCAAAATGGAGCCTCTTTGAAGCACTCTTTGGCTTTGAAGGAAACTGCACAAGAAAAATTCAAACCACAATTGAGATTAGTTATGTTATATAATTTAAAATTGAATAATTAACATCAAAATCAATATACATTGAATTATAATTGAAATCTTGATTACCTTGTACATACGTCTCTTCAAACCGTCAGGAGTCCTAGAATTTTCCCCTCTCAAAGAACCAATCATATCAAGTTTTGCAATTTCAATCTATATATGTCAACAAAAACATAAAATTGATTCAAGTTAGCATACAATTGTTGGTAATAGGGACATATTTACCAAACACAAAATAAAATAAACACATATCTCTTTAGGCATCTCTTTTTCTTTATCTCCTTTAGGTGTTTCGACAACTCCTCCTTGAGGTGTTTCAACACCTACTCCTTCAAGTGTTCCAATACCTACTCCTTCAGGCGTTGTGACACTTGTCAACAAGGATGTGTAGCTCATAACTGCTTGTACATAAAAATGACAAGTATATGAAACTACCAATCTATGTCAATGTATGTATAATCACTATAAGATCGTTAAAAACTTAATTCAATTGAATTTGAGTTCAATTACCTTTCCCTTATCTACCATTGCACCTCCAAATTTTGGAAAACATTGCACCTCGCTCGCTCTAGGTGTTTCCTACAAGAGGAAAATAAGAAAAACATATAAGTTAATATATAATTTTATTAATGACAAGAAAGTATATAATAAAAAAATGTAAACGAGTGAGTGTGTAAATATATACCGTGTGCATGTCGAGGCCAAATGAAATGGCCCTGAGGGTGCTATCAGTAACTTGTGTAAGATCCTCCTCAAACATCAACTGTTAAATAGACCATGTAAATAAATATTAGTACTTGATACTATCTATTATTAATATTCATTTTTTAAAAAAATACAATTTATGTATTTACAACTTAAATATTACCTATGTAACTATTCCAACGTCCCCCTCTCTAGCAAGAGAGGACTATGTAAGGTGTGCTCCAATCTCCTACGTCTGATCTCCTATAATGTCCACATCATAGAGTTCATAATCAGATGTGTCCAAGGGATGCTCAACAGGTTGTACAAGAGGACCCAAACATATCTAATGGCACATAGTACAAGTATGTGACACACAGATATGTGGACCTGACAAGGAGGATGCAGGAGCACTCAATCCATCGCCAACATCACCAACATGTGGCTAAGCTACTATAGCAGTATGGGAAACCAAAAGATCACTCAAAGAGTGAATAGCCTGAATAGTCTATGTGGCTGCATCCTCGATAATATCTGGATGATGTACTGGATGTGGTTGAGGAAGGGGAGGAGGGGGAACATATGGGCCTTGGACTACCCTAATTGCCCCTAGTCTATCCTAGGGCATACCTTCACCTATGCCTTGAAAGGATTTAATTTCAAAGTAATTGACATGATGTCCTAACACAAACTCAGCGTATATTTTTTTAATAAAGTAAAATGGTGCATCACTATTGTTGTTGGGTGGTTTATCAAAAAACATGCACCAACGATCCCAAAAGTTATCTGCAATTTCCTTATTCATGCACCATTTTATAGAAATTTTTGGTTTATTAACATTAACTGGCAGACCGATGCGAGGGTTAACAAATAAAGAGGCTATTTGGGCTCTTGTTATTCTGAGATCTTTCACCTCTTCATAAGACAATCCATAGGAGTAATATTCCCTCATGGTTTCTCGCCATGAAAGAAAGGCATTATGTTGGGTGAAGAGAGTTTCTATATTTTTAATTATTTCTTTCAATGTGTTTGTCATATTCTTTAATTGAGGGATTGTCTTATAAACATCACAAATTCCCCTCAATTGCTCTAATTTTTCACCAATTAACTCTTCAATTGATGGGTGCGGAGGTGGTGGAGGGTTTGACATTTGTGGGGTTTGATTCTCAACCATACTACCTGATTGAAGTTCAAAAATAATTAATCTAATTGAAATTACACAAGATAAATGAAATTATTGTAAAAAACCCTAGTTTCTAATAAAATTTTGTAAAAAAACTAGTTAAAATTATACAAAACTAATACAAAAATCGATTAAAACAAAAAAAACCAAAGACTTACCTTCAAAATCGGATATCAACTTAAATCTGATATCGGATTTTCCCTCACCATCGCAGTTATAGTCGCTAAAGGTTTAAAATGACTTTGCAATGACCTTTCTTTGCTTTTATATTACCCGACCCAAATCGGATATCGAATTTTTTTACTTTTACAAATCGGATACCTGATTCAATTTGGATATCCTATTTGTTTTACTTTGGCTTGGAATTGCTATGGATCAATGTATTGACACCCAACCCAAAAAAAAGTCAACTCAGGATTTTCACAGGTTTTTCCAAGTGCAAAATGCTACTTTTTTCATATCGCCACTTTTTGGCCCATCATGATCCTGCACATGCCCTTTGGTGCCACTTTATCTATGTTTGGTGCCATTTCATATATGTTTGTTGCCTCTTCATCTCTCACACTCTGCCATTTTATCATATCTTCGTAATAATTGACATTCCAAGGGCTTATACCACTATGCCCATATCTTATCATATGTCGATAAATATTTATTTTTTTCACCTTTCTACCAATATAGTCATTACATGGACATGGATATTTTTCCATGTCACTCTCATCGTCTATTCTCTCATCAAATGCATGGTGTTGATCCCTAGTCAACCTTTGAAATTGATCCATCTGTAATGTTCTACACATAGCAACAAAAAAATGTAGACTAAGAAACAAAAACTATTATTTTTAATTAAAAGGCATTTCCATAGCAATAGAGTTATAAAGAGAAAATAAAATAGAGTTTATCCAATGAATTGGAAAAAATAGGATTTTTTAGTTTAAATTCAAGTTTTTGATTACATTGCATTGCACATATTTCAAACTCAAAGCATTAATTCACATTGCATAACTAATAGCTAGATGCTGATAGATGACAAAATGTAAAAAAATGTTGAATAAGAGACAAAAACTTTTTTTTGAATTGAAATGAATTTCCATAGCAATAGAGTTATAGAGAGCAAATAAAATAGAGAGTTTAACTAATGAATTATAAAAAATAGATTTTTGTAGTTTATATTCAAATTGCTAATTACATTGCATTGCACATCTTTCAAACTCAAAGGATTACTTCACATCGCATAACTAATAACTAGATGTCGATAGATGAACAAAATTTCAATCACAATATAGTTTTTACAAAGTCAACCCAAGTAGTTATGCAATTACTTCACATTGCATAACTAATAACTAGGAGCAACTTCCAATTGCATTTGCTTGGCATGGCATTCCATGAGACCACATTTCTTTGAGGCATTTTTTCAAAATTTTCAATGCTATGCTACCACATTTTTCATACATGTCTACCAAAGCTAAAATCCTAAAAGAAGTGCTTTCGCACAAGCTAAGGATACTTGGAAAAAATCTATCAAAGCATAATAGTAAGCAATAGCATAGAAAAGGCAATGAACTGGTTGAAAAAATGCCTCAAAGAAATGTGGTCTCATGGTGATGGAATGCCATGACAATCCATAACAATTTTCTTGTCATGGCATTCCATCACCATGAGACCACATTTCTTTGAGGCATTTTTTCCAAAGTCCATAGCCTTTTCTATGCTACCACATTTTTCATACATGTCTACCAAAGCATTTTATTAAATAGTTCATTGCCTTTCTGTTATGGCTAAAAGCCTAAAATAGGTGATTTCAAAAAAGTTATGGATGCTTCGAAAAAATCTGTCAAAGCATAATAGTAAGCAACAAGCTATGGTCTCATGATTTTTTGGCATGAAAAATCAATGTGATTTTATTTGCATTCTTTTGCAGGTTTTAAACGCTTTTTTTAAAGAAATTTTGTTGTTTGAAATGGGGAAAAATCGTTGTGGTCAATTTTGTGCACTTTTTAATTGTAGGATTCTCATAGGTAGTTAAAAATTTATTGTTCATGAAGGAATGGAAAAGATGTGTAGAGCCTTTGAATTATACCCGTACTGTGTAATGGCACTGAATCATTAGCAAACCATTTTTTCTTCACTATAGGGAAGCCTTTTCTTGTGGAACAGTTGACTGAGATAACTTTTGTTTCAACTGACCACTCTCTCATGAAATCTCATTCATATTATAATCTTGCACGATCTTATCATAGTAAAGGTGATTATGACACCACTGGCTGCTACTACATGACATCAATCAAGAAAATCCAGAGGCCACAGGATTTTCTGGATAGGTTCAATTGAAGCTGGGAGATCTTAAGAGTTCTCTCAAATTTTGAAAAGGTTTTGGAGGTCCACCCTGAGAACTGCAAGAGCTTAAAAGTTGTAGGCCATATATATGCTTAGCAAGGGCAGGCAAAGAAGGCTTTGGAAATTTTAAGAAATGCAACTCACATAGATCCACATGATGCCCATGCATTTATCAAGATGGGTGAGTTATTAATATCGTCAGACCCCAGTGTAGCCTTATATTATCTTAAGACGCCAAAGTCTCTTATGAAGAAGAGCAGAGAAGATGTACTGATTCAATTGTTAAACAACATTGGGGTTCTTCATTTTGATCGGGATGAACTAGAGTTGGCTCAACAAAATTTTATGGATGCATTAGGAAATGATGTTCTGCCTCTACATATATCTTTTTGGTCAGTTTTGTGCATTTTTTACTTGTAGGATTCTCACAATTAGTGAAAAAGGTAGTGTTCATGAAGGAATGGAAAATATTTGTAGAGCCTTTGAATTATACCCATAATGTGCAATGGCATTGAATCATTTAGCAAGCCATTTCTTCTTCATTGCAGGGAAGCATTTTCTTGTGGAATAGTTGATTGAGACAACTCTTGTTTCAACTGACCACCCTCTCATGAAATCTCATTCATATTATAATCTTGCATGATCTTATCATAGTAAATGTTATTATGACACCACGGGCCGCTACTACATGACATCAATCAAGGAAAGCCAAAGGCTGTAGGATTTTGTGGATAGGTTCAATTGAAGTTGGGAGATCTTAAGAGTTCTCTCTCAAATTTTGAAAAGGTTTTAGTGGTCCACCCTAAGAACTGTGAGAGCTTAAAAGTTGTAGGCCATATATATGCTCAACAAGGACTAGCAGAGAAGGCTTTGGAAATTTTAAGAAAGGCAACTCACATAAATCCACTTGATGCCCATGCATTTATCAATATGGGTGAGTTATTAATATCGTCAGAACCCAATGCAACCTTAGATTATCTTAAGACGCCAAAGTCTTTTCTGAAGAAGAGCAAAGAAGAAGTACCCATTCAATTATTAAATAGCATTGGGGTTCTTCATTTTGAGCGTGATGAACTACAGTTGGCTCAACAAACTTTTATGGAGGCATTAGGAAATGGCATTTGGGTTGAATTCATAAATAAAATCCCTAGTGCTAATTTTGTAGTTTTTCCTGTGCTCTTTAAGGATATGAAATTCTTCCATCGACTAGAAGAAGGTGGTTTTTCACTTGAGTTACCATGGGATAAATTCACAATACTATTTAATCTTGCTAGGTTGTTTGAACAACTACATGATACTGAAAAAGAAAATCTTTTATATAGGATAATATTGTTCAAGTTTCCTGATTATGTGGATGCATATCTACATCTTGCAGTCATGGCTCAGGCTCAGAATGAGATCCAACTGAGCCTAGAATTGATTGGGGATGCACTTACGTTGGATAAAAACTCATCAAATGCTTTATCTATGCTTGGAAAAATAGAACTGAAAATAGATGACTGGCTTAAATAGTGGCAAGATTGTAAAAGAACATTATTAAGAGAAGTATAACATTATTAAGAGCAATAGATTGTAATGAGCATTTTGAATTTGTGTTTAATGTAATGAGGGTTTTGAATTACCTTTGAATTCATTGCAGAGTGCATCCCCAAATCTGATTTAGCTATAGAGGGCCTCAACGAGTTCAAATTCTTTGTAGCAAACTCTAAATTCCTTTCCCTTTCCCACCTTTTCAGAAGTCTCCAAGTCCTCTCTGAATCTTTCTCGCCCATGTAAGTAGCTGCTATAACTGATCAAAACACATCATGCCAGGCTAACGAGTGAAGTGAGGTCTGTAATGAATCAATGAAGCGAGGTCAAGCGAGATGAATGAATCTGAAATGAATGTGAATAATGGCACCAATACATCACACACATGAATACATCATGTCAATAATTGGTCGAATTGTTTTTTAAAAGTTTTGTCTAATTTGGATTTGATGACTAACTATTTAGTCATTTCATTTTTGTGACTAAATAATTTTGTATTCAATGACCAAATTAGTCATTCATTTACTCATTTATAGTTGAGTTGCAAAAAATGAGTAGAATTTAGTTGTTGTGACTAAATTTATAGTCACCTAGTCATTTATTTTCCAAATTCTACTAGTGGTTTGTCCATGGTGGTTTTCTTGTAGAAGAAGAAAAAAGCATATACACTACCCATCTTTCTCCACCTAATAATGGACTTGCAAATCATGTTTCTAGAATAATAAGCATCCTATTATAAATCAAATGCTCAAGGCCATGAACTGTCAAGGAAAAGGCTTAGGCCTTCATGAGCAAGGCATATTGGAGCCCATCCATGTCAAAGAAAATCCACGTGCACAAGGTCTTGGATATATATATCAAGAATCACAATCTAAAAATTTTGGTACAACCTTTGTATATCCTAAGCAAGCCTCTTCCACAAGAATAATAGGCTCTTCCCATCACTCCACCAAACCATTTATCGCCATTCCCCCTCCATCATATCATCTTAAACAACCATCCATATTCCTCCTTCATCCTCCAAATCCATTTTGGGTCCTTATGTCCCTCCATCCACCATCACACATCCTCCATATACTAAGTCGAGTTTAGGACCTTATATCCCAAAATCACCTCCTGCATCTCATCTTACTCATCCCTTCATCCATAAATCACTTATCCCTATCACCCATCATAAAAATATCACTCTCATAATCCCTAGTCAGGATCAACAAAGGCAACCCTCCATGAATTCCATCCCACATCATCCATCTATTCATCACCTCCAAATCCTACTTACATGACTTCATTCATATTTCCTCCACATCATCCATCTCCTCATGCCTATACCATTACTATTAGAAGCACTTTGGATGACAAAGTAAAAATGCACAAATCAAAACATCCATATGAATCCAAAGATCCCCATGTCCCCTCTAAAGGACATGATGAAGAAAATAAAAATCTCATCCAAAATCGTAATTAATCACAAAGAATAAACAATCCTATTAAACAAAAAATCAAAACAATGTGGATCTCAAAGAAAAAAGATGCAATACCTTCGAATGAAACATACATAACAACATCCAAACTTGTTAATCCAAAATATAATCATCCACATCCTCCATCTCCTAAATCTATTTTGGGTTCGTATGTCCCAAAATTCACTATCCCAACTCCTCCATCATCCCAACATACTCCCTCCAATAATCCTCCTATCATTTCACATCCACCACCATACGTGTCAATGTTGGTCCTAAAAGCATTCCCTCATCACACACCCACTCTATCATTCCATCCATCCAATTTACACCATCCCATCCATTATCCCATATATCTACCACATCAAATCCCTTTAACCCATTTCCTTACATGATCCATCCATCCTAATAAGTTTGTACCAACATCCAATAGTTACTTCAAACATGGGCTCTTATTACCTCATATGGAACTTGATGCTAGAGTCCTTTATCCATCCCCTAATCACATATCTTCCAAATCCATTTATCCACATCCATATTCTCATCCATCTCCATCCACACACTTTCCAAGAACTTCAAAAAGCCAAAAATCCAAAAAACCAAAAAATCCAAAAAAAGGGAAAAAAAAAAGAGTAAAGATAAATAATTCGTCCAATGGTCAAAACTTGGTAAACAAGAATCTTGGATAAGTACCATGATGAAAACTTGGCAACAGGCATCATGTGTAAATCCCCCATCCCTTTGATTTCACACTTGGGGGCAACTTCATGCTAAAGAACCCCTTCCTTTATCTCCTCCATCTAGCCTATCATGCCCATCCCACCTATCATATCCCATTTATCTCATTCCCTTCATCCTCTTTGTGATCATGATATAGATAAAAATAAATATGTATACATACATGCTTCGTATACCTCTTGGAATACATTCTCATCATCCATACACTATCATATTCCTTATCTTCCCCATCTTCCTTCCTTATCCATGCCTCTTATCCACATCCATCTCCATCCCTTATCCACCCACACATCCTATCCACATCCATCTCCCTTCCTTTTCTACCCATTCTCCTATTTTTCATTCCTGTTGCCCCATCACACATGACATATCTAGAGTGGGGCATATTATGGCTTTGTAACATAGTCCTTGGAGACATCATTCATCCATCCAGTCATTCCTTCTATATCACTATTATTATCTCTCCATCCTCCTTCCATTAATCCTTCCAAAAGCTTCATCCCTTCATACCATGATCCTTCCATATCCCCATCCTTGTATTTCTATCATTTCATATGCTCATCCTTCCATCTTCCCCAATCCTTATCTTTCCATCCATTCATCCATCCAAAAAAATCCCTTCCATCTTCCAAATCCCATAAAGTTAACATTCAAACACACACCATAAAGTTAACTTTCAAACACTAACATGCACACACACACACATATGCATGCACCAAAACAAAGTGAACATTATTGCATTTTTTTCACAAACTTCATATAAAATATTAAAAATAGATGTCGAAATTCTTTCCAACATGCACACAGATGCAATGAATGCCAGTGTTTTTTCAAATAAACACCATATAAATTAAATTTTAAATAAACACACACACACATACAAATAAAAATTGAATGCCAAACATACTTCATAAAAAGTACAACCACACACATAAAGTGAATGCTTTAAAGTTATAAAACATGTTTAAGTGTAAAAATGATGCATACAAATTTTATTCAGATATGAAAAAGTTAGTTCAAAGACACCCCACAAACTGAATGCCAAATTTAGTTCAAATGCACACCACACAAAGTGGATTTCAAATACATAGACATGTAACACATGGAGTTCATTAACGCATGACAAAGTGACGTATTTGAGGTAAGGGGTTTAATTGAATTGCCCTACCATGCAGCTAATTTCACTAATTAAACATAGATTATTTTTTTACAAAATAATCATATTTAAATCCTAATCCCTAGTATCAAAATTCCTATTCAAGGGTACAATTAATCTATGTGCATATATGCCCCACAACCTATATCCTATTCCAAACTTCTCTTTTTCCAATTACCAACCCCTCAACTTCCTATCTTTTCTCTGTTATATCCCTAAGTGTGGAAGTTCAACTGATTGAGATTTTGATAGTTTTAACAATTGAGTCGTTACATAGATGCAAAGGTGCAATAACACATTAAAATCATGCAAGTGCATATGCAACCATAAACTACTTGCAAGGTTTGGATGAATCCAAGGTTCCTACAAGGTTTAAATGAATTCAATATTCTTGTAAGAGTAAATGCAAGCAAAAACTCCAAAAGTACAATAATGAGCTAAAAGTTTACAAGTAGAGATGGAAGTGGAAAATCTACAATCCACAACTTCAATCATGAAATTTTGCTTCAATTTTAGTTCACTAGAAATTAATCACACAAACATCCTGATGCACATGAATCTTCCACAAAAGACGAATGGTTCCAACATTCCCGTAAACATCTAGATGCACTTGAAATATCCTCAAGGTCGAATGCCATCACTTTTCTTGTAATGTAAGAAAATCCAATGAAACTGATCAAGAATTAAATTGACACAAAGTTTCAGTTAATTTAGTAACTTTTACAAAAGTTCAATTATTGCTCGAAATCCTGAAATCTACAACAATCTCAAATCTTTCAATGATTTGATTCACATGTAATTCTCCACAAATGTCCGGTAATAGGAAATTAGCAAGACCATAACTTGCTCAATTTTCACACAAATTTCATGAAATTAGATCAAGGACTACCCTTTTGGTTCCTCTAAAATATGGCATCATCAGATTATCCAAATTATTTGAACACCCCCCTAAATAGTTGACAAAAACTACACTAGAAAAAGCTAGACAATTGACGTAAATTAAATAATTTTTGGGTGATGCAAGATTGCTTGTGGATCTAGATGCTTCCACATCAGACACATTGGGTAAATAAAATATTTCATGAGTTGGGAAAGCTTAGGAACATTTGAAAGTGTCATGGATGATAATCCCATGTTTTTCCTTTATCCATATCTAATCTTTGTCCCCTTAGACTCTGTCATTTCTTCACTTTTTCTCTTCTTCTCCATTCTCTACATGTAGATCACCTCTTTTTATTATTCACTATAAGGTGGAATCATGGCCTTTATGAAAAATATACAACTTCCCAATCGTAACTTGTGATGTGTCCTTTCTAAGCCTCCTCTCGTTTGGTGATCATCTACATCCTTTTGGATATTGCCTTTGCCTCTACATTGCCACTACATAAAACCAATACTATGTCCACTCTTTCCATCTATAATCTTCTCCTTAGACACCTCCATGGAGTTGTGCTCAACTCCTCCAACTTCCTTCATTACATGTTTTTCTACACTACAATAAACTATATAACTTCATTACTTGCTTCTCCTTCTCTTTTAGAGAACTCAAAACGTACTTTTTTCCATCCTCCATAATGGTGTACAAATTTATTTTTCCATCATAGATGGATTCCCTATCAAATTTTCTTAGCGTTCCCAACAACACATGACAAGAATTCATTGTCACCGCATCACATAAAACTTCATCCTTATAGGACCCAATCTAAAAACTAACTAAACATTGTTCATCTCCTCAAAAACTAGGTTATCTATACTACCACTATCTACTATGACCTTACAACATTTGCCTCCTAACTTGCACATAATTTGAAAAACAAACCTTCTCTACGATGGTCTATTTACTTCTCCATCTAGTTTCACCAACATTCTTCTAAACATAATAGATTCACCTTTGTTTGGCTCTTCAACTTTTGGTGATGCCATAATCTCCTCGTGCTCTTCTACCAAGTGATTTCTTATTGTGATTTTCTTACTACCCTCTTGTATTTGTTGACACTCAAAGGTCCTATGACCATCTTCTCCATGTTGGAAATATGTGCCACAATCTCGTTGGCTTGTACCGCTTTGGTCTAGGTGACTTCATGTGTTCAACCTTTTCCTTGTTGTCGAGACTTTGTCCGGTCGGCGGGACTCCTAGTGGTGTTCCGACGACGGCACGATGGGCCTGGCTTGGCGGCATTTCTTATCGGCTAGCAATCGCTATTGGCGGGAGTCTTTATTTTGTTCCATCGATGGGCCGATGCGGCAAGGCGATCTCATATCGGCAAGTGACATTTCATGTCCCACCGATATGCGTTGAGTGATCGAATTGGACCAAGCAGTGAAGAACCTGATCAACGGTTGTAGAGGCTTTGATCCAACGGTGTCTGTAGCTTTCTGCACCATCCTGATGCAAGTACCATTAAGAACTTTTTGGTCGAACGGAATTGCTTGTGCGTTCAACACGTGGCGGTGAGTTAAGCGATGTGCGCAGCGAAAGGATGGTGGGTCCCGAGCATTTATGCTATGTTGGCGGGCCATGGACACTTGTTAGTGTCTTGGGAGTTCCTTGGGGAATATAGCAGATGCCCCTTGAGATTCCCCAAAGCAACTCCAGTGACTTACACGTGGCTCGATGGGACCCAAGTGTGCTCTAAGTGGAGAGCAGAAGGGGTGGACACGTGGCAGCTTCAGAAGCTGGTTCTAGGCGAGCTCAAGGGGATCTTGGAGATTCCCTCTAGGGTGCCCCGGAACTTCCTTGAGCGGCGATCACGTGGCTTGTGGGACTTGATAAAGCTGGCAGTCAGTGTTTTAATGATAGCGGTTGATTGATGCCCCAGAATGGTTAGCGATGGAGCTCAGGGCGACTGATCTGCAAGAGGTGGACGAATGGCAGTGCGACACGTGGCAAAATCTCATTGGTTGATTTTGCATCATTGTTACAAATCAATGGCTAGTAATCGAAAGCTTGTGCGTACGTCTCGAGGGTTTGATCTGAGTGTGAATTGATTGCAGGGTAGCTCAATGTCAGCTGCTAGGGTGGTGCACGCAACCCGAGATGGTGAAGCTTGTCGGTGGGGTATTATGAGACCCTGATGGCTGTTGGGTGGGTAAGCGATTTTGATTGAAAGTTGAGAGGTCGGCCTGAGGCTGATGGAATGTCAATTGACGTTGAGCCATAAGGCGAGGCCAGATGTTGATCGATAGTAAGCCAAAGCTGAGAAGCTGAAGCTGAAAGTAGAGCAAGCCGATAGAGATCATATTGAAAGATCGAATGATCGGCGGATCGGCAGATCCATGATCGATGAGCTTGGTCAGAGATCGGAGAGTGTGTGTTCAAGCGGTATGTGCAGAGCATTGTAACCGCGAACACTGAGACACTCGAAACCTGGGCAGATGTGAACCTGAGGTGGCCGCTAGGCTGTGCCGGCTGCAAAGTTGGTTGTGCAAATGGGCTAAAGAGCTAAAGGGAACCTTCACTGTATGTCTTGTGAAGACATTGTAACAGTGCAAGGTTTCAGATCTATGTTGTTGCTTGTATTTTTCTAGATGAACAATATGTAACTCCTATAATGGCTATGAGCCTGATATTGTATTGTAACCATTTAGTTGTTGAATAATACAATGGCTCTATCTTTTGGAGTGTGGGGTTTTTTACTCGAAAGGGTTTTCCCCACATAAATCTGTGTGTTCATTTGTTTGTCTATTCATGGTGTTGAATCTAGTTTAAGTTTGCATGTGCTTTTCTCAGAAGGATCAATGGGGGAGAACTACTATGCCTGTTTCCGCTTTATGGCATAGTTGTTAGTGCTTCTGGAGTGATTTAGAAATGAAAGTCACACGACTAGTTTTAGATTCTAAATCTGAAACTTTCTCGTACGGTAACCCCAACAAGTGGTATCAAAGCTAGTTAAAGGTGGACAAGGCTTGTTCATGATACCAACAAGTGGTATCAAAGCCTTCTCCTAGTTACCAAAGTTTTGGGTATTTCGCCTGCGAGGATTTCTGAGCATAGCAAGCTTGAGGAAATCTGGAGGAATCGACTGATGCTTGATCTTTCCGATGAGTAAGATTTCCTACTCTTTTGATTCAACACGCAACATGAAAGACATAGGAGGTTTTGGAGTTGATCATATTGTGGTGATGTCATCTGAGGCTCCTGTTTGGTAGCAAATGATCCTAATGCAAGGGGTGTGAGTTTATGCTTATGGTTGTGTTGCAGCAAAACGTGGTTCATACTGGGTGTCTGTGTGAGAGGCTCCCTGATGGTATGGAGTTGCTCGGGCTGTTGTTCTGCCATGGAGTATTGTGCTTGTGTGGGGTGTTCTGACTTAGCACTAAAGGCATTTTCTCTGTTGCCCTGACTGCATGAAGGCTATGAAGTTGATCTGGGTGGTCTAAAACTTCTGAATAGTTTGGCTCTCTCGCATGAGTGTGCATAGTTGTGGTTTTTGGAATTGGTCTAGAGTAGGCTTGGAGTTCATGTTTACCTATACCTTGTACTCACATGTTTCAGATTCATGTCTTTAGTTCTAAAGGGTTTTCTGTAGATTTTCCTAAAAAGTCTATGATGCATATTCATGTGTGTTCACTGTTCTGGTTAATCGTGATGGTTGTGTGTAGACTCCTGAGTTGTCCAGATGTGCAGTGGATATGGATGTGCATGTTTGTTTTGGAAACACGGTGGTTTTGCAAGTTTTGCACGGTCAAGTAAAACTTGTGGTTTGTGGAGCTGTTGTTAAACTATTTTCTAGACCCTAGCTTTTGGGGTGTGACTAGATGAGATAGTTGCAGTTTGACATGTTTGAGGAGGTGTGATGTCTTCTCTACATGGGAGTGTTGGTATGTGTTTTTCATTCAACATTCTTGTCGTGTTTTCTTGTTCGTTTCCTAGACTATGGTGCTTGGGTTGTGGACGTGATTGGCGAATCAGATCTGAGCTTGATCTGGTGTTTGAGTCATGTTGTCTATATGGGTTTTCTCTTTGAGATCTCAGTTGTGCAGTTTCCAGTGCGATGCTAGATTTGCAAGGTTTTTCACTAGTTGCATCTATGAGTTATGCAATGTTGTGGGTTGTCTTTACCTACATGTTTGTTGTGAGTCAACTCGGAAGTGGACTGTCAATATCCACGAGGTTGCTTCAGTGGTGGTGCAGATCTGTTAGTTGGCCTTGTTTGTGGCCACTTATGCATTGGTGTAGTTGTTTTGAGATGCGAGGAGGAATGGCATTTGGGTACCTGGATAGTCAATTATCGAGACCTGTAGCATGTGTATCACGATGTCATGGAAAGCTTGATACACTAGTTAGTGTAAGCTTTTGACAGTGATAATGCAGTCTGCGTGGTTTGGAGACCTTGGTACTACTCGACGTTGTTGTCAGATGGACATGTTTTCATTTGTACCTAGAGGTTTTTGGATCAGCAAATGGTTGTTCATGGTGCTTGGAAAGCTCAGTGCCACATTCATTGGGAGCTTTAGCAGTGACTATGTATTCATCACTTGGTGGTGAATGATCTTCTTTGGTGTTGCAGATGTTTCTAGTAGAGCTCTTAGACCCTGTTGCTGCAAAAGAGCTCTTTCGCATTTGCATGGGCATTATTTGAGGATGTGCAGCATCCTGGAGCCATGGAGGACTCTTGTGAGTCTTTGGTTGAGGTGCTAGTGGTGCTTGACAGGTGATGTTGGTTTAGAGTTTTGGCATGATGCATTGCTCTTGAGACCTTGGTATGTTCGCTTGGAGCATGGGATCTCCTAAGGGGGATGGTAAGATCATGATGTCATGATAAGTTCTTGATTCCTAGGTTTGGAGCTTGGACAGTGGTCAAGTGTTTCTCTGTGTTTTGAGTGCATTGGTCATGTGCTTGAGAACTTCATGTTCATTGCAGTAATGCAAATTGGAGTTTAGCATGAGATGATCGATTGTTGGTGCTCATGGATACATGGAGAAACAAGTGAGGCTATTTTTACTTTTTACAGTTGAAAGTCTAAGTAGCCTGCACCTTGGTTGAACGCGATTTCAACAGAGACCGATAAGGAGATTGTTCTTGGATAAGTCATGGTAGTTGTTATATCCTGGAGGAGCATCTTCTTCCCTTTGGTCTTCTCGGCAATGAAGTTCTTCTGAGAGGTATTTTCCCATTATATCTTTCAAATGTGTTTTTTATGCTTGCTTTCATGATATGGATCTCGATTTGTTGTTTAAGTTTCTAGAGGATCCATAGTGAAAGGTGGATAGCATAGTTTATCTCCTGGTGCTTTTGAGAATTGGTAGGAGATAAGAATATGGGCTGGTTTGATCTTCTTTGAGAGGCTTCCCTTTGGGATGTGAAGGAGGTCATACTGGACACAACTAGTATTTAGAAGTGTGTGTAGAAGGGCATGTTTGGTTTGCAGGTTTGCATATCATTGTGGATGTTCCTTGGTACTGCATGGTCATGCTCTTCTATGTGTCGTGATTGGTGGACTTGGTATGCTTGGATCACTTGTGATGGTGCCTTGTTTTCTGGGATGATAACGAAGAGATGCGTTGAATGCACTCATTCCAGTTCTTTGCATTCATCTGGACATTGCCCATGCAATGGGAGCTCCTAGATGTGTTTGGTCTTCTTGACTGGTTGGCACATGGTGCTTGTATTTTGCATTTGATGGGTGGATATGTGATGGCATGATTTTACTGATGTGCATACCTTGGATGTATGGGTGATTGGATGGATGAGCACGAGTTATGTGTGCTATTTTCAGTTGTGTGGGTTTTGATTAGTTGGATTGGGGCGGTTAGTTTTCTGGTTGCTATTCTAGCTGGTGGTTTATCTTGTGTTCACGATCAGGGAACTTTGAAGTTGTTGCATTGTTGCTTCTGTATGGCTAGTGAGCACAGTGGAGTGGTGGTATTCTGACCCCTTTGTTGTTTGAAGGATCTGATGCTTGTGTTACAGAGACTGGTGCAATTTCGCCTTGGCTTGTTCCTTTTTCCTGTGAAGGATGGTTGGAACTGTTGCCTGTGTTGGTGGACATCTCGAATGTCGTTGCAGATGTCTTGTTTGGAGTGCAGAAGCATGGTGGAGATATTCTTTATGTTCAGG
>VCHN02003831.1:0-13239 GCA_007115665.2 Sequoiadendron giganteum | reverse complement strand
ATAACAACAAAAAATGGAATACACATATAATTCCGCCACATCTACATAAAACTGCATAACACTTTATACACACAAACAAATAGTCTCAATAAAATGACCAATCCACATCCCAATTCGCTGATCCACAATACCCACTATCATCAAAACAACAAATTGCACTGACTATTATCAAACAAAATTATAACAACACCTCTTCAAACCAACCATTGCACATGATAATACAAGGAACAACAAGTACCGGGAAATCATATTTGATTCATTGTATAAAACACACAATGTGGAAATTATCACCACCAAATCGTAACCCCCTCCTTATCGTTGCTCCTATAGGGATCGCTGCATTCAACATAAATGCATCCACAATACATTCAACCCTAAAAATCCCAATAAAAGAAATGAAACCATTAAAAGGGCAATCACTAACATTATTTCAAGAAGAGATGAAACACATCAAATACCTGTTAATTGATGAAATGAGCTTCATTGGACCAAAATCACTACTGAAAATAGACAACAGATTGCGTGAAGCTTTCCCCCACAACCAACATATGTGTTTTGGAGGTACATCTATAATACTTGTAGGTGACTTGGCACAACTCCCCCCTGTTATGGACAAACCAATCTATGCATCCCACTCCAATGCTATACTCCTATGGGAACAATTCACAACACTTGTTACTTTACAAACAAGCTTTTACCAATAAGGTGACTCCCAAACCCAAACTGCCTTTCACCGAACCCTATAAAATATACGCAATGCAAAACCACTAGAGGAAGACTGGAAATTACTAATCACACGCACAAAAAAAAATCTATCACACGATGAGCACACAAATTTCAACCAATCGATGCACCTATTTTCCACAAATGATTTAGTCACACTACATAACAAAAAAATGCTCAAAATGTTAAATCTTCCTATAGCACTATGCATTGCAACACAAACACACACAAAATAAAAAATTAACGACTCAGAACAACTTCCAAAACTAGTCCTCCTATGTAGAGGCCAACGAGTCATGTTAACAACAAACTTATGGATTCAAATAGGCCTTGTCAATGGTTCTCTTGGAGAATTACAAGAAATTGTTTACACAATTGGCTCTAACCCACCAGATTCACCTTCATATGTGGTGGTGCACTTTGATGAGTACAACGGCCCACCATGGAACCAAAAGGAACCAAAATCCATACCTATCACACCCATATCTATTGGAAACTCTAGGAAAATGCCACTATCCATGGCATGGGCAATAACCATACATAAATCTCAAGGGCTAACACTACAAAAAGCAACAATTGATATTGGAAAAATTGAAAGACAAGGACTCACTTTTATAGCTATATCTAGGGTCAAATCAATAAATGATCTTCGAATAGAACCACCATTCTCATTTGACTGCTATTCCCGAATGAAAAATAACCCTTACACCATTATCAGGAAGAAAGAAGAATCTCGGCTACAAGTTCTCTCATTATAATCACAATAGGTACACAATTCCAAATGCAACCTTCTATTCTATGAATTTCATATCGTTTACCCAACAAAAGGAATACTGACATGACACAATCACTATTTTCCATGATGTGTAGGGATTATGGTGAATAGTCTGGTAGAAAGGAATTGTGACAGATTTTATAGATGCAACACTCCTGGCCAGCATCCTCCCTGCCTATGCCAAAATGGGAACATCGGAACATGGTATGGACCTCTATCAAACCATAATGAAATGGGGACTTTTCAGATTTATGTCCACGTAACTCTTATCCTTCTCTGTTCTATGGTGCAATATATCTCATGTCTTTACGTTATGGGTTGTGTGATTTACATTTGAATATGCTCTGTAATGCATGAATTGGTGACATTTAAGTGATTTATGTCAAATCCAATGGCTCAATTTTGAAATTCCTAGATTAAATTTATGTCAAATCTGATCAATTCCTATCATTACTATTCTGATGTTCAATTGGTGTCATTTTGTACAGACTTTTTTTCTTTGCCATAAAGTATTCAACATATTATCTCATTCCTGAACTTGTTTTCTCCATCACTGAGTGCCTAATCCCTCCACCAGAAGGTTACAATCTTCCTATTAGATGGCCAACAAGCAAGGATGACTATTGCTAGAGGCAAATGCTTGCTTTTGCAATGCCATTTCAAGTTACTTTTATATTTTAGTTCTGAAAGATGCTTCTACTTTAGAGCATCTTGCCTATGCATTGGTTGAATGCTTGTACTCCAATTCAAGTTTGTAATCTTCCTTGCATCACTCTTTTTAGGCTCACTCATTCTTGTAATTATTACAAGAAGCATGCCATGGCTCTCTAATAATATCTTATTTAATTTAGGAAGGTTCATGGAGTTCCAATTGTGACAATTACTGTAAGCAAACCTCTGTGTATGGTGTGCAATTCTGCCAGACAAACAACAAACATGATGGTCAACTTTCATTTTCACCTTACTTAGCATGAACATTCTATGCAAACCATATAGGCTTGCAGCACATCATCTGAGAGTTCTCACTGCCAAAATCACACACACAGGAGGCACTTACCCTTGCTTAGAATTCCTCTCTGTACACTCTCCTCAAGTCTACATGATAGTCAATGGAGCCCTACTTAAGGCAATGCTTTGCCTGGTTTGTTCATATCACATTCTTCAAGATGCCATGAGGAAGAACTCATTGATACCTTTATAATGTTAAAGCTATATAGTGAAACAACAATTTTTTTGAATTATAAACCCCTATTATTACCATTAGCAAGTTATTTTGTTTGAAATTTGAAATTAATTCATGGCTATTTAGCAGTAGATTATCATTTGGACCACCTGTTGCTCAATTAAATCTCTAATTCTTTCCTTGCAAGCTACAATGTGCAAGATTAAATTCTTAAATGTTTTCTATTTGTATTTAAGGAACATAATTTGACGTGACCCGATGATGTCTGCCTAAAATGTTAAAACTTACTATCCTCAAATTAAGAAGAAATGTTTTTGGATTAAATTGGTGCATTAAGGTATCAATTGTTTCAATATTTAGGTATTCTTTATAGTTTATGTGGAAGTATCAAAATTTAAAAGTCACAAGATAATTTCATCCCTAACACTCCAACAATTTCATAACCACACCCTCGATAATGCTCTCAACAAATTATACATGAAATCTATCTACAGATTCCTTTGCAGCCTCCCTCGGCCTAGTGCTAGTATATAAACCGCATAATCATATTAGGAATTTCCAGCAATCTTAATTTATCATATTCTTCCTTATGTTTCCCTCTGTAAGTGAGGTGTGCATAATGAGTTTCGTGTGATTCATCACTTTGAGTTTTCAAGGGGTCCGCCATGGTATTGATAGCAAATAGGCCTAGTTTTATCTCTAAGCCATTTATATATATTATATAAGGAGAAATAGTTTGTTGTGATGATAAAGAGATCACCCTGATGTCCCATAAGAACTACAGATACCTATTGTTGAGTGATCTCTACTCAAGCTTGAAATGCTAAACATTAATAGCTAAGCCAATTACTCTTCCACCGGAAGCTTGTGTTTGATCCCATCACTTATTCCGCTTCTTCAGTGGTGCCCGATGATGATCATGCTTGGTTCTTTTTCCTCTATATCTATGTTTGAGACAATTGTATCCGTCTATGCTCAGTCACGCCCTTTTGATTGGAGGCACCCGTTCCATTTCAAATGTTGGTGCTTGACCCAAAAGGGTGATTATTGTTTACCATTTCAAGCTCTTTAGCGAAGGAAATCAATAATTAAAGATAATGTGTTAATCTTATTAGATTATCGATTTATTTGTTTGGGGGTGGCCCGGTGACTTTATTCATTACCGCTAAAATAATATTTATGCTATCCTCCCTTTATGGTATTAATCGTTTATCATCATTTTTTCCTTACGATACTTTATTATTCATTAAGGTAATATTTCAAATGGCAATTATCTATTTTATTTAAATTTTATCGCTAATTTTATATTAATTATCAGATCATATAAAAATGGTATTTACCCTAATAGCAATGTATATTATCTATTTATTACAATGATTATAATGTCTAATATTTATATTTTGGAGATTACGATATGTATAGTATAATAATTATAATTATAATATTGTCTTCTGACAATTATAATTATAATGGTATCAAAATCATTAGTATTTTTAAATATTTCTTTGTTACCTTAGTGTCCAATTTTCGAGACATGATAGTCCTCTCCCAAATTTGCTTGCCCTCAAGCAAATCACTTTTTTGTATCCTGGATGTCCTCTAAGGTGAGAACTTAAGAAGAGGAATTAAGAGTGTGATGTATATCTATGCAATGCTCTATGAATAAGTTTTCCCACTTCTTATTGGGGAGATTAGTTGATCAGTACGTTCTTTTAGATATTTGATGGTGTAGGGTTGTCATAACCACTGAAGCTTTCTCCTCCACGAAACTCCATTTGTTCATTTTCCCTTCTTATGATTGGATGATTTTGAGATCACCTTCCTCGTACCTTGTTTTCTTATTTGATTGTCCTTTTCTTTTGTCCTCAGGGGTCGCTCCTATCTTGTGGACTTGGCCATTTCTCTTACATCGATGGGCATGTTCCCATGGTCCATGGCATGTGAAGCACAACCCCTTCCTTTTTAGATCTTCCATTGCTTGACACATATGTCCATGATCTTGCTTCTAGTTACAGTATGAGCATGTTCTTGGTGAATCTTCCCTCCTTGACCCTTCTTCCTTGTGAGGGGGTTTGGATGATGAGATAAAGTTCTTGGGTTTGTCCCTCGGCTCATTTCCTTCTTATTTCATAGCCTTTTGAATAGCTTCATCTAGGCAGATGGGTTCTAATGCATTCACCATACTTCTGGTTGATCCTCTTAGACCCTCTATGAACAAATAGGTGAGTCTCTCGGTAAACTTCAAGGACCATGACTACTAGTTTCTGAAACTCAGTGGCATAACTTTCTATAGTGCCTTGTTGCCTTACTCGTGTGAATTTCCTAAAGTACCATTTCAGGTGTTTTTGGTCGAATCTTTTGATTAACCTTTGAGTAAAGTCATTGTAGGTGGACACTTGTTGATGGCCTTGAGTTACGAGACTGTGATGCCACCAATCATGGGTCATCCTGATTAGGTGTAAAATGGAAAACTTAATGGCATTTGCTTATGTCATTGGGCTTAAGGATAGATAGGTGTCTAAAGTTTGAACCCATGATCGTGCGGTGGTGTTTCCTTCTCCGTCAAAGTTGGGGAGGGTTAGTTTTCTTACCCCACAAACTCCGCTACATATAATAAGAGCTATATGCCCTTTTTTTTTTTTTTTCATAGTCATTCTTTGGTTAACCATGTAAATTGGTGTCGTTCTATATCTTTGTTTTATGCATTTAATTGTTATTTTATTTTTTATTAGTTAATTGATATCATATTTTCACTTTAAACTCAACAAGTGGTATCAGAGTTGGGGCAATTTGAAGGAGAGATGGAAGAAAGAAAAATTGAAAAAAAAAAAATTGGTCAAAACTTTGAAATGTGGAAATTGCATCTAGAAGCGATGTTAATTCAAAAGACCTCTCTAATTACACTAGAGGGAAAATCAAAGAAACTTGTTGCAATTTCCAATGAAGATTGGGACAAATCGACAAGCAAAGACGGAAAAAAAAAATTATCCTCTATCCAAACACGTTTTTTTAATGTTGCAATGAAGAAGATCTGCGGAAGGGTTTATGGGATTGATTTTATGATATGTATAAGATAGTTTCAACCTCGAAAGCAAAAAATTTCTAATGAAGAAATTGTACAACTTGAAGATGAAAAAAGGTGGTAATGTGTCAAATCACTTCAATGAATTTAATGCATTAATCGACCAATTAATCTCTATTGATATCAAATTGGAAGATGAAATCAAGGTCATTTTGTTTTTGTGTTCTCTACCTAATAGTTGGGAAGGAGTTGCTATGGTTGTTAGCAACTCAATATCGAGTAAAGGTAACAAGCTAAAATTTGATGATGTTGTTGGGACTCTTCTTCTCGTCGAGGACATGAAAAGGAAAAATCAAGGTAATTACCTGAAGACACTTTAGTAACCAAAGAAGAAGGGAGATCTAAGAAAGAAGAAGAAATTACAATACAAGAATATCTAAATCCACCACACAGAGCTAAATTCTCGAGAAGTAAATTTAGGGTTGTTGGTTTTAGGACAAGGACTGCCAACATAAAAAAAGAATTGTTGGTCATACGAGAAGGTGGAAAGTAAATCAAAGGAAAATGTTCAGTAAATAGAACATATCAAGATGATGCACCTATTGTAGAAGCTACAACTGATGTGTGGGCATTGGATTTTGGTGCCTCTTTTCAGGCCACTTCATGTCAGGAAGCTACAACAAGAATATAAATAAAGAAAAATCTTGTCTTTGGAAAAATAAAGATTTAAGACAAAAAGATAAAATAATAAAAAATAAAGCTGGTTTTTTATAAGTTTGACACAGGTTTCAAAGGTATTATATATATCTTGTTTTCTTGAAGGAAAAATCATTGTAATGAATTGTAATTAAAGAGCAGCAATTCTGTGAAGATTGTAATTAGTTTCTCTAAGCAATAAGAATACCGATACTTTACCTTGTGGATGTTTCATTGGCATGTTGTCAAGGTTTTCCACGCAAATATGTGTCTTGTCCATTATTCTATTATTCCATTTAATTTTCTTCATTATTTCTTTGCAACTAACTTGTCCTGAAATATTATTTTGAACTTGTGGCTTTTATGTTTTTGTATCCACAACAAGTGGTATCAGAGTCGTTATTTTGTAGTGTCTGTGTTAGGATTTAATGTTTATTTTGTAGCATCAAATAGAAAAATTTTTGACTGCAAGGTTCAAGGTGGAGAAATTCAATGGGAAGAATAACTTTGAGCTACGGAAGCTCAAGATGCATGATTTGTTAGTGCAACAAAGATTGCACAAAGCGTTGGTAGGAAAGTCAAAAAAATCTATAAATATGATTGATGAGGAATAGGAGGATCTTGATACAAGAGCTCTTAGCACAATTCAGTTGTGTTTAGTAGATGATATTTTTTTCAATATTATTGAAGAGGAAACAACAACAAGCTTATGGAGTAAAATGGAGAGTCTTTATATGACAAAATCCTTGACAACTTGGATCTACTTGAAGAGGCAATTGTATATTTTGTAAATGAAAGAAGATATAAAAATTGTTGACCATTTAAATATTTTCAATACTCTTATATGTCAATTAGCTAGTATGGGTGTAAAAATCAAAGATGAAGAAAAGGTAGTTACATTATTGTGTTCCTTGTTTGAATCCCGGAATCACTTAGTCACTTCGGTTAGCTTCAGCACTTGATTAACACCCTTGAGTTTGATTTTATTGTGGGAGATTTATTGTTTTAAGAGACGTAGAAGAAATCTAACATAGAAACCTCTACATTAGAAGCAATGGTGGTTAGGGATCAATCCATAGAAAAAGGGGAAGATTTGAGAGGTACATCCTATCTAATTCAAAAAGCAAAAAGGGTAACGGAAAATGTTGGTACTGCAATAAATCATGGCATCTCAAGAAAGATTGTTGGAAGAGGAAAGAAGACAATGATGACTCTGAAAAGGAACCAAATCCGGTAGAGACAAGTTCAAGTACGATTGATGAAATTATATTTGTTTTTAGTTCCTTATAGTATCATGAGGGGGTAGGAGTAGAAATATGGGGGGCCAAAAAGTGGCCAACCATCTTTCAAATTTCAAAAAATTCATAACGTGAGCGCATTATAGTCAATATAAACAAAAAAGCAACTTTCATCCATTTTGTATTTTATATTTTCATGTTTCTATGTGGCCTGCAAACGCTCAAGAGCACGCTCACATTATAGGAAGTCTCATTCTTCACTGTTTCTTCACCAAAATGTTGTCATGATGTTAGGGAAGTCAAAGGAGTAAGTTTTTATTGTTTTTTTATGTGATTTTTTTATTAAATAGGTAGATTTAATATGTTTTGATGTAAATTTATTTAATTTTTAGAAGATGATAATGCATAGGTCCAAACCCTCCTAAATTTCCTCTTCAAAATCTTGATTCTCTTCAACCCCAAACCCTTGCCAAAGAACAAGCCCAACAAACACCTCCAATAATTCCTTAATATGCTCTAGGAACTCAAGAAAATTTAATGGGGCAAATTAAAAATAACAAAAAAATTAGGATATAATTGCAAGGTTGAAAGATCCTACAAGATCAACCTCACATAAAACCATGCTTGCTCAATCACTTGAATCGATATTATCACATGTAGATTCAATTAGCAAGCAAATAAGTGGTTGGTCGGACAAGAGACGAGAATTTAAAGAATTTAATGTAGATAAATTATCCTATAAACAAGTGAAAGATGAAAAATTACAAAATTTCACTTGTGTGCCCTATTCACAAACCCTAGAACAAATCAACCTTTGAATCCTTCAAGAAATATATTCCCTATCCATTGGTGCAACCACCAAGGGACAAAGAACCATTTTTGGAAAAGGTGGTGGATGGTTTTTGACCATCCTCCATGCAAAAACAATGAGGTGCTGCAATATTTTTTGAGGAAACTCTACTATGAGTTTGTCCTCAATAAAATCCTAAACTATTTTGATATGCAAGAATTCCAAGGTAGAGGTGGGGGCTCCACACAAGATAGAGCGAGGGCACATCTTGACCCACAACGGCTAACAAGATGAGCACTCGCTAGACCAACATATAAGCATGTGGTTATCCCTTCTGTTGTGAAGGAGAGTATTGAGGTCAATACACTACAGTTGATTAATTCCTTGGCCCAGAGCCTCATATAGCATGTCAGTCCTCTAGCACAAGGTGATTCGGGTGCGTCTTTGAGGAGTCGAGTTCCACCTCATATTTGTCAAGCTTGTGGGTCACCTTGTGGTTATGACCCCATGCATAGTCAGGACGTAGGTGCATAGGGTACATCTACAACTGATCAAATGGTGATGACAAATGCCCTCCTTCATTAAGCATTTGGCATTGATAGTCAAGTAAATGTTAACAAGTTCATTGAATTTAATTTATAAAATTTATTTTTTGAAATGCAAGATTAACTTAATTAATTTAATGATTATAATAAAAATTTAGGGTCATGGTTTTCACTTTGTTTTCAGTGGTCCTACACCTCCCTATTATGTGACCAGATGCACTATAGAGGTATGTAACTAGTAAATAATTATAAATATTACATGTGAATAACATTGTAATATAAATGGTATACTTATATCTCATTTTGGATGTTGAATAGGTTAATCTTGGAGCTTCGATGGAAATACCTCCCAGTGGAGGTGGAAATTGAAGTTTCACTCAAGTAATATATCTACTATACATTGTATTTCATAATTGAATAATGTTTAATGACTTGAAGGTTCTAGATAGTTTGTAAGTATGCTTTGTACTTTTTCATTAATTTGATTTCAGGTTGTTATGAACTTCATAATCAATGAATTTTATTTGTTCATGTTGTTGATCTCAAAAAATATAGGCTAGTGGCATCACTAGCTTTTAGCATACCATTTCACTCTTATCCTCCTAACTGTCATCTCAAAAAAATATTTTCCTATATTGACCAAAACATTTATGACAACATTGAGTTCAAGCAACAAAGGAGACTAGTTCTTTGGTGTAGATTATTCGGTCATAAGATTACAAAGACACCTACATTGACCAAAATTCATAAAGTGGACTTATTCTATAGCTGCCCCAATGTGTTCAAATTTTTAGTTTACCCCTAGGAGATGAAGAATGTAAACAATGTCTCTCGACAACTTTTTACTAAATGCAATTGACACTTTTTGGAACATCTGAAAAATTGTTGGCACAGTGGAATGACTTCTGATATATGAAAAAATGAGGGAGGTTATTGTAGAGAGACCCTACATGACCTTATACCTTTAGATGGAATGTTTGTAAGACCCATGACTTCCAAGTAACAAGTCGTCAAAGTTTGTTGCCCTTTCATACTTTGGTCTCTTAAGAGAAATCGCCAGTGCAATGTAGTATGAAACATTTTGACATGTTCGATTACAAAAGAGGACCTTGCCTACCATAAACCTACTCACCCTAACATATTGGAACCGTCGTTTTGGTTGCATGATGAACAAAACAAAAATTACACCACCTTGCAACTTTACACTGCATGCATTTGACACTTTTTCCATCAACTAAAAACTCATCACCACGGGAAAATGGATCAGAGATATCAAAAATTGAGAGATATTATTCTAGAGGGGCCCTACATGATCATGTACCTTTAGATAGAATTTTTTAATGTGACACAATTTTCGAGTAACATCTCATCAAATTTTGTTGCCCTTTTGCACTTTGGTCTCTTAAAATATATTGTCGGTTCAATGTAGCTCAGACTGTTTTGGCATGTTTGGGTGTGAAAAAGGACCTTCACTAGCATAAACCTACCCATCCAGACATGTTGGAACTATCGATTTGGTCACATGACAAACAAAACAAAAATTACACCACCTTGCAACTTTACACTACATGCATTTGACTCTTTTTCCATCAGTTGAAAACTCGTCACCATGGGAAAATGGATCAAAGATATCAAAAACTAAGAGAGGTTATTGTAGAGGGTCCCTACGTGATCTTGTAACTTTAGATGGAATGTTTCTAAGTGTCATGGTTTCTGAGTAACAGCTCGTAAAAGTTTGTTTCCCTCTTGCACTTTAGTCTCTTAATAGATATCGTTGGTGCAATGTAGCTCAAACTGTTATGGCATGTTGGGGTGAAAAACAATACCTTCGCTAGCATAAAACTACCCATTTGGAAGTGTTGGAACTATCGGTTTGGTCGCACGATGAATAGAATGAAAATTACACCACCTTGAAACTTCACATTGCATGCATTTGACACTTTTTCCATCAACTAAAAACTCATCACCATGGACAAATGGATTGGAGATATCAAAAAACAAGAGAGGTTATTTTAGAGGGGTCCTACATGATCCTATACTTTCAAATTTAATGTTTCTAAGTGCCACGGTTTCCGAGTAACATCTCATCAAATTTTCTACCCTTTTTCACTTTGGTCTCTTAAGAGATATCATCGATGCAATGTAGCTTGGATTGTTTTGGAATGTTTGGGTGTGAAACAAGACCTTCCCTAGCATAAACCTACCCATTTGGATTTGTTGGAACTATCATTTTGGTCACATGATGAACAAAACAAAAATTATACCACCTTGCAGCTTTACACTACATGATTTGACATTTTCTCCATCAACTGAAAACTCATCACCACGAGCAAATGGATCAGATATATCAAAAATTGAGAGAGTTTATTATAGAGGGGCTTGTAATGTCCCTTACCTGAATTTTCCTAGAAATTGCTTGTTGATTAGGTTTAGGTTCTCTTTTATCCAAAAGACTATTCTCCTAATTCAATAGCTTTAGATTTGAGTCATGTATTCAACATATTAGCAACATATATGTTAGCATTAATATCTAGCTATCCAAAAAAATCATAATCACAAAGACAATAATGAGGACAGATGAAGAGTGGCATGGGTAGATCTGCATGAAGCTATCCATCTAAGCCCAAGGGCACAAGCATCCTATCAAAATAACCCACCCCTTGGCTCCGAGTTGAACGTCCAACTAAGACCATTTCAACCCCGAAGTGGTGTGCTTAGTGGGAACAATTGTACCTTCTACCCATTTCATCACCTTAGAAGACACATGACCTACTAGGGGAAGCCAACGGAGCTCATAAGTGGCCTAGGCCTACCACCCCTCCATGACCGCAGCGGATTGTTAAGTGGGACCCCCACCCCTCCATGGTCGCAGTGGATTGTTAAGTGGGGTTTTTAGGCACCAAACATCTCAAGCCCTTCCACCCTAGCAGGTTTACAAGCATATAGAAGATAATATTTTAGCAATCAAAATTCATTCATCTTTGATTCCTTTAAGTTCATATACAAGTCATTGCTTGAAACAACTATAATCATGATAATATTAAGAGAAAACCATAACCAATTCTTGGACAATGAGAACATTAAAGAAATCTTTGAAATACTAATCAGATAAGCATGACCAATTAGTATATTAATTCTGAAATAATAGAGAAGCATATGCATCTGCCTAATGTTAGTCTTTTTCTAGATTTTCCACTAAATGGCACATGTGAACTGGGTATTAGCAAACAAACAATATTTTTATATATATAAAACTTAGTCATAATCATATTAGAATTTATAGCAATCTTAATTTATCATATTCTTCCCTATGTTGCCTGTAAGTGAGGTGTGCATACAAGAGTTTCAGATTCATCGCTTTGAGTTTCTCAAGGGGTCCGTCATGGTATTGACAGTAAATAGGTTGGGTTTTATCTCTAAGCCATTTGTATACTAGATAAGGGAGAAATAGTATGTCATATTTATTAAAGAGATCACCAGGTGTGGTCAATAATATCCAGATACCTATTGCTGAGTGATCTTCTAATTTTGAAGCTTGGAAATGCTAAACATTAATAGCTAAGCAAATTACTTCACCTGGAAGCTTTTGTTTGATCTCGTCACTTATTCTGCGCCTTCTTCTGTGTGCCCCGATGATGATCATGCTTGGTTATTTTTCCCTTATATCTATACTCGAGACCGGTTGTATATGTCTTTGCTCAGTCACGCCCTTTTCGTCAGAAGCACTCGTTCCATTTCAAATGTTGGCGCTTAACCCAAAAGGGTGATTATCGTTTACTATTTCAAACTTCTTTAGCGGAGGCGAATGCATTTATCTTATTTTATCTTTTGTATTGAGTTGTATTATAAGGGCCTGATAATAATTCAAAGATCATCGATTTATTTGTTCGGGGTGGTCTGATGACTTTATTCATTACTGCTAAAAATAATATTTATTCTATCCACGGTTTATGGTATTAATCGTTAATTATCATCATTTATTTTCCTTATGATACTTTATTATCCATTAAGGTAATGGCGATTATTTATTTTATTAAATTTTATTGCTAATTTTTATATTAATTATCAGATCATAAAAAATGGTATTTACCCTAATAGAATTGTATATTATTTATTTATTACAATGATTATAATGTCTAATATTTATATTTTGGAGATTACGATATGGATAGTATAATAATCATAATTGTAATATTGTCTTCCAACAATTATAATTATAATGGTATTGAGATCATTACCTTAGTGTTCAATTTTTGGGACATGACAA
>VCHN02001142.1:0-25008 GCA_007115665.2 Sequoiadendron giganteum | reverse complement strand
CCCAAAATTTCCTCACAAATTTTAGTACCATGCTCAGTAATTAAAATGTGAGACAAATGATTAGGGTTCCATACATAAACTAATAATGGGATAGCTTGGGTCCCTGCTCATTCTCTGGGATTTTTTCTTCCAAAACTTTATAGAGATCAATGTATTTTCCATCCATGATCATTTGATTAGGTGACATGTATTGATGTCATCATGGCAAAATCTTCTTGGTTTGTGTAATATAATTTCTTTGCGATCCCCATGGCTACATATTTCACTATCAAATTTATGATTTTGGTGACATATAAGCTCATACCATCATATGTTTCCCTCATCAACTTGTTGGCATCATTATTATTGATTGCCTTCTTTGGAGGGAAACCCCCTCATGCACAAAGCAATATCACTACTTTGATTGCTTGTTTGGTGTTTTGATATAGTTTTTCTAGGTAGATATATTAATCGTGGATGTGACTTAGAATTATTCAAACCTACCCTTCCTCATTTGAAAATTTTTGGAAAATTTTCCATATGTCAAGTTGTTTCTCTTGTATGTGGCTATATTTTGGGAGATATCTCTTTGTACCTAGCTAGAGGAGGGTTTTTCGAATGGTTTCGAACTTAGTATGGTCGATTTCAGTGAGTAGAGCATGGATATATTTTGGACATATTTTGTGTATATTAAATTTGTGGGTACTTTAGAAAATTCTCCATTGGGGTCCACCTCCATCTCTTTGTAAGGGAACATCTTATATTTAGGTCAGGGATTCTACAAAATTTAAACTAACACAAGTGCAAGCATTTTCGTGATTTGGAACATGAATATGTTTAGACATAATGTAGCTATGGTTTTGTAGAGTGAGCATGCAATTATTGAAGGGAGAGTAAGCAAAGTGAGAGTAAGGGTAGGGCCTTTTAGAACTTATATTTCTCAATGGTAAAAAGTATATTAAATGATGTAGTTGTTCCTTATTGAAATAAAGAAAAATAGGTTCACTAATAGAAACATAGAAACATATGGTTATGATGGACCTATCTTCCTAATTTCATTAGGAGATGAGATCCACACAGAAGAATTTAATTACAACCCTTAGGTGAGCCAATTCAAGATGTGAATCTATAGATTTTCTTTTTGTGTCAAGACGAGGGTTAAGGTCAAACAACACTTTGGGGAGAAAAACTAAAAATAGTAAAATAACACCAAAATGTAATCTAACACTTGAAACACCAATTTTAAACTCAATACTGGAAAAACCTACAATCAAATTGTAGATCAAAGAAGGGTAAATCTGAATGTACCTTTCACCAAAAGTCATTTTTTGAAGTTGATTTGGGACTCATTCGCCTAGGGGTGAATGGGTCATGAGTTAGGGTTTTTTTGCAACCTTCGAGAACTTCTGCTATAGATCTGAGTCTTCCAATTTTATTAGGTTTTAGGTTTGGAAATTTGGAAATGAATTTTGTAAGTGAGTTTGCATGAGAAGATAACAACTTTGACAACTTTTGCAGCTTTGACAAGTTTTCCAAATTTTCTCTTCAAAAGGTCTTCAAGATTTCTTCGACCTAAATTTGCAATCACAAATCAAGAGGGAATTTTTTTTTCTTCTGGTGAATGGGGGTTTGCCTTGGTCAAACCCCGTTTTGATAATCAAATCTTGAAATGAATAAAAACATGAAAGAGGGAATGAAGAATGAAAAAATCTATGTTACCACTCAACAAACCCTTTAATAGATCTTGAATGAAGGTCTAAAAATTGCATGAAATGGCCTCAATGGATGTGGATCTTGACATTTGGATCTTTCTTGAAATAATACTTTGAATGCTTGATAGGATCATGTAACATACATCACCATATTAGTTCCAAAAACATGCATGATGCAAGAAGACTTTGATATGTGTAAGAGACCCACGCTTCCTTAATCCAAAAATTCACTTATTTTTTTTTAACAAAGTAAATCTCTTAATGTCTTGCTCAATTAGTTGTACACTCAAGAACTTCTATCCATACGGGATAGGCATCTATCCATCCAGGATAGGCATCTAACCATACGGGTTAGGTTAATGTCCATACGGGACCAAGAATCATCTATCCATCTGGGATAGACATCTAACCATTCGGGTTAGGTTATTGTCCATACGGGACCAAGATTTATCTATCCAAATAAGGTAGACATCTAACCACATGGGTTAGAAAATGGTCTGGCCAGATACTTAGACTCATCGGGACCATCCGAGTCCTGAGTCACTCTCTAAAAACTACACTCCCCTACTAGGAGTGCACCAAGGTTGACGTCCTTAGGAGTATGTGAGATACTAATAAAATCTTGAGTCCCACCTCAGAATTTGGCCTAAAGCCTCGAGGAATCAAGTGAATCCATCTGAGATTCCTTCTGAGTATAACACGTAATTTCCAACTTCAATTTTAATATTTATTTATCTTTATTTAACTCAAGGTATCTTAGCAAGACCAACAAGGAAACCACCCTTAACCAATCCTAAATCCCCATTCTAAGCGCCTGCGTACTAGGGACAACTCCGTCCCTAGACTGCCTATATACACCGTTCCAACATGGGATCAAGGTGTATAATATGCAGTTCTATTTTCTAATCTATTGTTTGATGTAAACTGTTTTGTGGGTATGCGACCCTTTCTAGGGCCATTGCCCCAGACAGTTTCTCTTCGGTTGCTACCCACATAAGGGAGCATATAAAGCATAAAGATTCATGGTGATATTTTTCTTGTTTCCTAATTCATCTATGCCCTAAATTCCTATAAGTCACGTCACCCTTGCCCGTTAATTAACAAATCATCAAAGATAAAAGAATTAAAAAATCAATTCACATGCCCAAACCTTATTGGGGTTTTCTATGATTTTCACTAGCGGATGTAAGTCCATTATAGTATTATTTTTTTAGATTATCGATCCAAGAGGGATTTCCCATCCCTTGGATTTTAACTCTAAATGATCCTTATTACTCCCCGACGATTTATAGGGGCGATGTCACATACACCATTGTTGTAGCTTTATTAGGCTATAAGTGCAATAACTCAAGCGCAATGACATTACCCATAAACGTGAGTCAAAGGCACCATTAATACCGAACACTGCTATTTTTTTTGTTTTCCTTCTTTTATTTAAGTTTTCTATCTAAGAAGGAAATTAAATGCATTATTAACAATAAGAAAATTAGCTTGTGCACATAAACTAAATGGTAATATATAAACTTTATACCTTCTTGCTAAGGAAGTAAAATTAAATGAACTTACTAAAAAGAAAAACTATATATTCAAAGTACATTTGCTAGAAAGAAGTATTGCATCTACTTACATCCTATGAAAGTAAACCTTTTTGTAACAATGAACTGAATCATGAAAATAGTCAAATCCATTTGGGAAATGAAACCACTTATACATGAGGTTAAATTCTTCAAGATGGGTGACCTAATTCATAGATGATATGAATCTAATTGTATTGTAATGTTAGTATTTCCTAGAAAAGAAACTTGAATCTATTTGCATAATCTATGTCATAGAGTAATCTAATTAAAGTAGTTTTGATTTAAATTGCATAACACTAATATTTTCAAGATAAATATCCATCTGGGAAAGCATAAATAATTCCAACTCAAGGAGACTTCATGGCATAATATATTATTTCAAGACAAAAGGTTTATTAATTTTGATTGAATTCAAATTGCATGAATAAACAATCCAACTAAAGAAGACTTGATTTTAATTGCATAAGTTATTTCACTAATGTCTTAAGATAGACAAACCAATGCAATTTCTTAATCTAATAAGAGCCTTGATTTTAATTGTATAAATTATACTACCAATGCCTCAAGATTGATAAACTATCTAAAGTAGGTTTGCTAAGTTTATTCTTGATAATATGTCAATGATTACATAATGATTTATACACTATGCCCTTGTTGTAATTAAATGAATCAACCTTGCTTTAAAAATAATTGAATCTACTTGCATATTAAGGGACAAAATTAATTTAAAGAATAACCATGATGTTGAAGGATTAAGTTTATTGCAAATTTATTAAATGATAACTATGATGTTGTGTTATAAACCTTGAATCCCAAGGAAATAAATTTATTGCATGGAGAGAAAGTTTATTTGAAGAATAACAATAAATCTATGAGTTAAGTTTGTGACATAACAAGAAAGCAATTTTATTAAGGAGATATTATTAATGCCTTAAGTTATATGGTATTTTTTTTGCATGAATTTGATTTTACTACTTACCATTCGATAAAACAAGGAACTTCTCATTTAATGAAACACAAATTTAAGCTTAAAAATTTAATGTCTAATAATCATAATTGCTATCATAGAATTGTAATTATCGTCATAAATTTATAGTGTTGTCATAAGATATAAATGTTGTCATTCCTCTATTTTAAAATCTTCTATAACTAGGTACATACTCATAGTTTATCTTCATTTTATGAAGAAAAGAGGTTTATTCTAAGTTCATTAATTATATTCAACAATAGCTAGTAATCATTTCCATCTTTTATTCAAAAGAAATTAAATACTATCTCATAGAGCCATGGTTTGGACCAAATCTTCATCAAACATAGATGTTTTGTTAATTTGTTGTCTTACTAAATTAGGGTAACATTATGAAAATTAAGAAGTTCTTTAATAATTAGAATTCATTTGTTAATTAGACCAAATAATTTATTATTTAATCTATCCAATTGATACCCTTTTGAAAATTCTATCAATTCATTTATTTTCAAGGGACAGTCTAATTTCGAAAAAAAATAAAAATTATTTATGACTTAACTAAATTAAAAGAATATTAATTCTTGTATATATATATATTTTCAAAATTTAACTTAAAAAAATTAAATGTTATAAAGGACTTTAATATAAAAACCCATATTATAAAACATATGTATTTAGATATATTTTATTTTATTCTAACAATAATAAAGTAATAATTTATTTATTTGTAAATTTTATTTTATTAAAAATTAATTTATATTTGTAATGATATAAAAAAATTAATTATTTGTAAAAAAAACCATAGATGAGAATAATTTTTTTTTTTTTTTAAATATGTTGATTTAAAGATAAAAATGAAATAGAAAATTAATTTCACTCTAGAGTTAGTTTGGAAAAAACAAAGAATGGTAAGGACAACAATAATAGATTGATTCTAACTTTATTTTAAAATTTTATTTTCACAAAACAAGAATTGGAAAGAGAGTAATAACTTGATTCTAATTAGAAAATCAAAAGAAGGGGAACTTGAATGTTGATGGAGTTGCGAAAAGAAAATCTTCTTCCAAATCTTCTCCTTGTGCCTTCTTCAACTTGATTCTCCTTCCTTCAATCCTATCTAAAATCCTCTTCAAAGTGATAGCATAAAAATAAAATTCATGTTTTTGTTATTGATGAGAGAAGAAATGGCCTCAATTTATAGACTTGAGGGGAAATAAATTGAGGGTCAAGACTGAAGATTGATTCAATGACTAGGATTGTTTGAGAAGATGGGGTTTAGATTGATAGCCTCACCTTGTGACAAGTGTCAAAAGTGTCACAAGGAGAAGGCTTTAAAAATAGGCCCACATGGCATGGGGAGAGGAGCCAAGGGTGCTCACACATGTGTGAGCACACCTTGGGAGAGGTAGATATGACAAGTCCTCACACCTTCCCCAAGACCATAAAACTCGTCACTCTTTTTTAAGTGACTTTTTGGGGGTTCATACTTTGCCCAAAAGATAATATTATGTTCTCAATAAACTCCCACCCTATAGGTACTCACCTTAGGACTCACCTTAGGGGTTCATTTTTACCCTAAAGTCAATAAAACAAACCCAAATAACCCTATGCAAGATAATTCTAATTTTAAAATTAAATTTTTGATTTGTGAGCAGATCTTGGGTAGAGGAGATGTTGACATGTCTATGACATGTAAGAGAGGGGGGGTTTGACCATGTATGCTCACACATGTGTGAGAACACATGGGGAAGCCGAATGGCTCAAAGAGGAAAGGTCACATGCATGGTGTGAACCCCCATACAAGGATGAGTGGAGATGAGTTGTAAGGTGATAGTGACTTGTGCATGCAAGTCACGTGTGTTATGCCTTGCATAACCACCCCATCTTTTGCCTTGATCAAAATGGGTCCCCCTTTGTGTTTTTTGTACTTAGTTGTTTTTGAAACAAAGTTTGGAGTCTAGTTTTGCCAATACTTTGTTTTTCTTTGGTTTCTCTATTGGAATCGGAACCGGAGCTGAATCTGGTTCTGAAAGTTCTTTTGAGGCTTGTTTTTGGTTCTATCCCGACAGTCTTTTCTTTGCCTTTGTTTTTGGTCTTTAGCGAAAGCAGAGCTGGAGTGGGAATTGGGATGGTTGTTATGAAAATTTGCAAAATCACAATCTATTCTGATCTTGACTCCGCTACCTTTTTATTTTGCTTTGTCTCGGTTTTTGTGTTTTGTTTTATTAGGTTGGTCTTTTACTTAACTTTTTGTATTAGTTTTGGTTTTGTTTTTAGTTGTCGGATGCAGAGCCGGAATGGGAATAAGGTTTGGAAATTTTATAAGTTTAAGATCTTGTTTCCATTTTAGTTCCACCCCCGCCAATTTTTGTCGTTGACTTTTTGACTGAAGTTGCACTACAGACCAGTGTTCATTCTCTTACAGTCCGACTCCGCCTTTACTGGGTTTTAATGCATTAATGGTGGTTGCCGGTGTAGGTAGAAATTCACATATTTTCCTTTATTAAGGGTTAAAGCCGATCATTATTGTTATTATTACAAGTCTGAGAGCACGAAGAGCAATAGCAGAGTTCGTTTGAGCAAATTGATCGAGATAGAGAAGGGGTATTGTGTGCGAATCGATTCAGAAAGTTAGCGTGGGTTTGTTTGCGTTTGAGGTAGGTCTTTTATCTTTGTTGTTCGTTGTTTATTTGCAGTTGTGTTCGTTGTGTTTTGCTTTATATCTGCTCGCGTGTTCAATCATTGTGTTTTAAAGCAAATCTATGATCATCGATGTGATTGAGTGAGCAGGTTCTTGTTTTGTCTTGTTTGTTTTGCTTTAAATCTTTGTTTTCTTGTTTTATCGTGTCGTTTCTCTTTTTAGGGCATTGTCGCTTTCACGTCTTAATCATGATTGCGTCGTGTCATTTTCGATTTGCAGTAGATTAGATTAGATTAAAGGTTTTTAATGGCGTTTGTTAGATTAAGAATCTACAGTGAGGTAGATTAGAGATTTTACAGTGAGTTAGGGTAGATTAGATTTATTGTTTAAATTAGGGTTTCGTCGTTTGGTAGAATGGCAAGGTTTTAAACCTGTGCCCTAGTTTTATTAGGTTTGTTAGATTAGGGTTTCGTTGGTCTCTGCAATTACTTTAAATGATTTAAAAAATGATATCTTAGAAGTGCCATTGATTCCCCATGGTCATATGAGGGTAGAGTTTTAAAGCTCCTTTGCCATTTTATAGCGACCTAGGTTTTAATCATGAAGTTATGTTGAAAATGAATAAATTTGATGATGTCATGATTAGCATAGGCAGAGGTGGGATTGGAATAGATTATGGACCTAAGAGTTTTGTTTTACAAAAGTCATCGATTCCATTTTTATCCCGTTTCCGATTCCGAGTTCTAAAAGGTTTCCTTGAAGTATAGGATAAACTGGCGGAGGCGGGATCGGAACTGATATTGAACTTAAGAATTTTGTTTGCGAAGGTTATCAATTCCGTTTCCATCCCGTGTCCGGCTCTACGTATAATGTGAAAGTCTTTCTGCAAAGTAACGATAACCAAATCGGAGGCGGAGGTAGAATGGAAATAGAATGTGAAAAAATGAAAATTCGAAGAAAACCAAATCCATTTTTTGTTCCAATAACCTCCCCGAATCCGACTCTGAGCCCATTTGTTATTAGGTGAAGTTCCTATATCGGTTTTTGCTCTGAGTCCGCCAGTTTTGTAAAAGAGATTGTTTCGAGCTTTTGTCTGGTTCCGACTCCGGTATATGTGTAACATGTATGTTTTAAAAGCATGTTTTATGATGATATCTAAAGATCTAATTAGAGGTTTGCATGCAGGAGAAAGATGATGGAGGAGACTTGGTGATAGATCGGCTTGTAGAGATCAAAGAAGAAATAAAAGTTGTAGGGAGAGAATTGATCAAGGTGAAAAGTATGAAAGAGTTTGCTGCAGTTGAATTGGATCGCATTAAATTTGAAGATGACTGGATTGATGGGCCAGATATGGATATGCTACAACAAGTCTTCACCAGTTATGATGAGTTCATGGCGGATCTGGCTTCACATGCATAAAATCTTGCATGCATGATGATCTTCTTCTTTGCATGTTGCATGCATGCAACACTGACAGTCTTGAGGGCGCATGACTTCTTTTCTTCTATTTTCTATCTTCTATTGTTAGATCAAACTGAATGTATAATGTAAGAACTCAAGATCAAAGTTGATCTGAGTTTCCAAGAAAGTTGATTGTTCCTAAAAAGGTGGAAAGCCTAAGATAGAAGTGAAGTTCGAACTTCTTTTGTATATCTATAAATACCAGATGGGTATCACATTGTAAGGGTTGGCTAATTGAAAATTGGATTGGCTTACCTAGTGCTAGGAGATAGAATTTTATAGAGTTTTGCAGAGATACATTGTACCAGATCTTTTTACAGTTAATAGAATTGCAGGTTTACGAAATATGGAGTTTGCATTGAATTGTGTTGTTTGATAAGGTTAATGAGTTATAATCCACCTGAATGCCAGTGATTGTGCTGAAGAATGATAGTTTCTTATGTGATGAAAGTGATTAGAAGAAACCAGGTTTAAAGATTATCTTGTTAAATTGTCATTGAATTAAAGTTATTGAAGTCTGTTGATCTATAGTTTTGATGATGAATGAATGTGTGTTGTTTTGAAATCTTGGAAATACTTGTGATATGTGAATAGTGGAATTGAATTAAGCACCTAAGATGTATACGATGGTATAGTCATACTGTGGGTTGTGTCATGCTATGGTTTTTGTGATCGGTTAAGAAAACATTCATTGTTAAAAGTATATGTCTGGATATTAGATAAATTTAATTCATACTTACTAATTTACCCCTTGGATCTATCTTTTTCTTTTATTTAAAACCCATTGATTTACAAGAACTATTTTGATAAAGAGAGTCATAGCTTGAATCCTTTGTTACTAGCACAGGCCCCTTGAATATTACAGTTGCATGAACCAATTGAGTGACATCAGACAATTGAGAACCAACTACCAGGACCTTGGGAGTTAGGCCACTACATGTTGTCTTTTTCTTTTAGGAGAAATAGAGTAGAAATATTCTATTTTAATGTTGTTTGTGTCATTTTAACCATCAACAGAAATTGGCGCTAGAAGGAGGTCTTGAAAGGACAAGCTGGCTCGCGGAAGATCTTTTTTTTCAGAGGGATACGAGAGGGTTCTTAGATCCTCTACTAATCATGAACTATTCGAAGAACTTCAAACCCCGGTTAGATCAAGACCTCATGCTCGTAGGGTAGAAATACCTACATTACCACCACCGCTTACTCCACCAGGATTTCTACCAATTCCATCCACACCACCACCAAGTAGGCCTTTGTCACCACCAATTCAGCCTTTATCACCACCACCTACCCGACCAATCCCACCAATGGCTTATTTTGTGGGTAATCCCTCCCCGTTAGGGACTATTCCAAGTGGATTCCATGATTTACCAAAGAACCCAGAGAAGTTATGTCTGAAATACATGCATGGAGAATCAAGAAGTGCAGAGGAACATATACAAGCATTCAAAGATGCCTACACATGAGCTCAAGTTGCTCATCAAGATGTGGTATGTAGACTATTTCCTTACTGTTTAGGAGATATGGCATATAATTGGTATCTAAATCTGCCTCAAGGATCCATTCTAGGTTGGATAGATTTAGAGAATGCTTTCATTAATCAGTTCAAGGTTTATGTAGACCCTGCAATACTATATCACCAATTTGCCACTATTAGAAAGGAGCATCATGAACCATTGCCCTTGTTCAATACTAGGTTCCATAGAATGTATCGTAGGCTACAAGAGCCTTACCTAGTGCCGGAAGCCATGGCCATACATGCATATCTGAGAGCTGTTGATCCTTTGATTGGTTTGTTCTTACAAAGAACTTATCAACTTGATGAGATTGACTCACTATCTAAGATTTATCATTTGGCTATCAAATTGCAACAGTAGACAAATCTACAACCTAGAGGGTTGGGATTACATTTTCCTCCAATGAATTATCAGATGCCTAATCCACCATTATACAACACTGTCCTAGTGACGTCTTATTCCCATTATGGACCTAAATCTAAGTTGCAAGCTCCACCAACTATGCCCTTCTTTGGCAATAGCATGCATGATTCCTCACATCAATTCCCACAACAGCAACCTCAACATCAACCTCAAAATCAGCCGCAACAAGGGGGAGGACCAACCCATGTCCATTCCCCAGCCATAGTTCAAAATGTGTAGAATGATCAAACTGTTCAACTTACAAGTGAAGTAGAGACTCTCAAAAAGACTCTCTCTCAGATGTCAAATGACATGGCACAACTTAGGCAAAATCCTCCCAATAATCAAAACCAGAATTACAACAATCAGGGAGGTTATAACTATCAGGGCAATTACTCTAATCAAAACCAAAATCAAAACACCAATAGGAACTTCCAAAGTTAGAATTCCTCAAATCAAAATTATCAAAATCAGAACAGAGGATACAATCAAAGGTTCAATAACAACAACAAAAATAATAGGCAATGGAACACTGGACCTAACAATGGAGGAGTTCCCCATAATTATCAAGTAGGTGAAGAGAGATCGAATACTACTAATGTTGTTGATTTGAATTTTATGACAAATTGGTGTAGGTTGCATGATACAGCAGCCCATTCTGAGGTCAATTGCCCAAAAATGGAGAAGATGGTGAAAATTGCACAGGCTAATGCCCATCCTCAAGTAGGAAATTCCAATCAAGGCAATGGGCCAGTCAGCACTGCCATGACTTATGAAACCATTGAAGAAAAGTATCAATTCCCTATGCAAGGGGATAATGAGCCAGAGGAAGATGTCTATGATGCTCAAGCTTTCCAATCTAAGGGTGGTCACTTTTTGAGGAACCAGAATAAAGGGCCATTCACTACATCTGCACCCCCTAACAACATGGTTCCACCAAATCAGAATGCAGATAACAATCCACCCCCACCAAAGGGACCTTCTGATGCTCATAATAGAGGTAATCAGCCTTCTTTTCCTAAGTACCAATTTAGGAATGATTCAGAGTTTGATTTTGTTGCAGAATTGCAAAGGCAGAAGACATCACTGTCTTTCTTTGATATCATGAAGTGGTGCCCAGCTCAAAGGGAGGTGGTATTGAAAGCTTTGGAAGAAACAAATCGCTTTAAAGGGAAGGTAAAGTGACTCCCGCAAAGGAGACGAATGCTGCTATGTATAAAGGTAAGACCAGTACCCCACCTTTCTTGTTAAGTTTGAGAATCTTTGGAAAGAATCTACACAATTGCCTATTAGATTCTGGAGCATCAGGGAATGTCATGCCTTTTTCGATTTGTAAAAAGTTAGGATTGAGTCCTATTCCAACCAATAAAAAGGTGATTCAATTGGATAAAACCAAAGTTAATGTTGTAGGTGAATTGAAGAACATGCATGTGCAGGTTAGATCAGACCCAAGGATCCAGACCTATATAGATATTCAAGTTGCTGACATCCCAGAAACATATGGGATGCTCTTAAGTTGAGAGCTAATGAAAAGCATAGGAGGGTATCTGTCCTTGGACTTCTCGCACATGTGGTTACCATGGAAAGGGGTTGCCACTCAGATAAGAATTGAAAGTGAACCTAGGCTCAAACACATGATTATAGAGTATGATACTCCAAATGAAGTAGCATTCTTTGAGATTGAGATGGGTGTTTACAAGCAAGAGGAAGTCCTTACTTTCTCTGTAGTTAGTTCTAAGGATACACTATCCTTAGACCACACTGATTCGATGATTCACATCAACCAGCAAGTTCTAATAAGGAAATTGCAACAAGATAGGCTGGTTTTAGGAACAAAAACTGATTTGAGTAATTTATTGCTTCCTAATTGGTGTAGAATACACTATCATAACCATTCGGAGTTGACATGTCAGTCATGCATAGATATTCTAAGGCATGTAGATCTACCCAAGCAAGAATTTCAAGAGGTAACTGAGATTCCCATCAATGAGTTCTCCTTCCAAGCTAAGGATGCAACTATTCTTACACAGATCAATCTTTCTCAAGAAGAAGTTTCTTTACCAGTAGAACATACTCAGGTCTTAGGGTTTCCAGATCAAAAGGAGGAAGTGTAAGTATCTCAGTTTCACTTTAATACCCCTATTCCAGATGCTTTGCCAATGCCAAGAGAGTTAATAGAAGATGAGTTAGATCCTGACTCAACCCAAGAAATCACTCAAGAAGAAGTTGTTGAACAAATTAAAGAACTAGGAAAATCGTTAACTGAGCTTCTTCTCAACACAAATTCTGATAAACAGCAAAAGTCCGAGCCGCCACATGTCACAAGTGACAAAATCCCTGTAGTTTCTAAAAAGAAAGAGCTCCCAGCAAAAGACCAGTTATGGACTCTTAAATTTGATGGTTCTAAATCTAAAGTAGGAAGTGGAGTAGGAATTGAACTAACTAACCCGAAAGGGAAAACTTATTTTGCTTCTTATAGATTGCAGTTTGATTGCACTAACAATGTGGCTGAATATGAGGCACTTGCAAGAGGACTTATGTTTTCTCATAAGAAGAAGGTAACTGCTCTTATAGTGATGGGAGACTCTGAGGTAATTGTGAAACAAGTACGTAGCCAATACACTTGCCATAATAAAAGATTAGCTGCTTATAGGAATAGGGTCTGGAATTTAATAGAAGATTTTGATGCCTTTGAGATTACTCTTATTCCAAGGGAAGCAAATCAAATAGCAGATGCACCGTTGCAGCAAGTACATTAGAGCTGATGCAAGATTCAAATCTAAAGAGGTTTTCTGTGGAGTTGATTTTAGTCCCTGCAATTCCTGACAATATTAGACACTTCCAAGTGTTTAATGATGATCAACATATTTTGGCCTTTTTGGAGAGTTCTGATATATTTCAAGGATAGATAATTGATGATGTTAATAGGGATCAAGGAGACTGGAATCCAGGAAGTGACAATACAGAAAGTGACAATCCAGAAGGGATAATGGATTTAAAGAGCAATAACATCCCAAAAGGGATGATAGCATTGGAGAGGATATTTGATTCAGATCCATGAGCTTATCAGAGAATTCCTACAAAGAGTGAGGGAGGCAAGTATGAATCCGTTAATTTGACTCACTCAGGGGTAGAAAGGAATGTTCTTATAGGGAAGACTTGTCCTCAGGAAATAAAGGATGAGATAATCAAAGTTTTGAAGCATAATATTGAAGCAATTGCTTGGAGCTACGATGATTTGAAAACTTTTGATACATCTATCATCACACATACAATTCCTCTTGAGCCAGAAGCTAAGCCGTTTCGCCAAAAGCAATGCCCAGTCAATGCATTAATCGAGCCTCTAATCCAGAGAGAAGTACAGAAGCTTTTGGCTACAAGAATAATTTTTCCAGTTAGACACTCTACCTGGGTGGCTAATCTAGTTCCTGTGAGGAAGAAGAATGGGGAAATCAGGTTATGTGTGGATTTCAGAAATTTGAACAAAGCCTCTGAGAAGGACAATTATCCATTACCTTCTCTTGATGAAGTATTGCAAAAGGTTAATGGATCTCAAATGATGTCTTTCTTGGATGGATATTCAAGATATAATCAAGTATTGGTAAGTCATGAGGATAGGATGAAGACTGCTTTCACTACAAAGTGGGGCACATTTCCCTACAGGAGGATGCCATTTGGTCTAACCAATGCTAGTGCTACTTTTCAAAGAGCGATGGATGTAGCATTTAAAGACTTGATAGGAAAGTGTATAATCATCTATGTTGATGATCTGACCATCTTCTCTAAGAGTAGAGAAGATCATGCTGCTGATTTAGAGAAAGTACTAAAGAAATGTATCAGTTATGGTGTTTCTCTCAATCCAAAGAAATGTGTATTTGGAGTTTCTGAAGGGAAGCTTTTGGGTCACATTATATTAGAGGAGGGAATTTCCATAGATCCTGATCAAGTAGAAGCCATTTTGAAGTTGACAAGGCCAGGAAGTAAGAAGGAGATGAGATCTTTCTTTGGAAGGGTTAATTTTGTCAGGAAGTTTATAACAGGGTTTGCAGAAATTGTTAAACCACTTAATGAAATGATGAAGAAGGATGCAAAGATTGAATGGAGTGAAGAGGCTAAATCTGCTTTCATGCAGATTAAACAAGCTATATCTGAGGCACCTGTTTTAACAAGCCCAGATTATCTAAAACCATTTTACATCTATTCTTTTGCTTCTAAACATTCATGTGTAGCAGTCTTGACACAAAGAAGGGAAGAGAATGAAGAGAGGCCTATTGCTTTTATGAGCTCTCCCTTTAAGAATGCAGAGGTAAGATATTCATCAATAGAAAAATAGGCTTTTGCATTGGTGCGAGCAGTGAAAAAATTCAGACACTACATAATCTGAAGTCAAGTGATGGCTATAGTCCCAGATCTAGTTGTAAAGTCCCTCCTGATGCAAGTTGAACTAGGAGAAAGAAGAGGGAAATGGATGGTCATTTTACAAGAATCTGACTTGGAAATTCACCCAATGAAGCTTGTAAGAGGTCAAGGTTTGTCAAAGGCAATGGCTGAAGTGGATAGAAGTATAACTTGCCAATAATACACTGTTCAGTCATTCACAAAAGATCCATGGTATACTGAGTTAATCTTTTTCCTCCTCAATAACAAGTGTCCAGAAGGGATGAATGCTACTCAAAGAAGAGCACTGAGGATGAAAAGCGCTCATTATATGCTTAAAGGAGGATCAATCTACAGGAATAATTTCCAAGGGATCTACTTGCATTGTTTGGATCAGCAAGAAGCTAAACATGCTACAGGTGAATTTCATGGGAGGCATGGAACAAGACATGGATCTGCTGATGCATTGGCTCATCAAATTTTAAGGTTAGGTTACTATTGGCCTTATGTGTTTAGGGATGCACATCAACATTGTAGGACTTGTCATGTATGTCAAACTTCTGCATCAAGAGAAAGAAATCCTGCGATGCCCCTACAGCCAGTTTATGAGGTCAGGCCATTTTCCCAATGGGCACTTGATTTTGTAGGAGTGATTAATCCAAATTCTTCTGCAGGTCACAAATTCATCTTGACTGCGATGGATTATTGCACATGTTGGACGAAGGCTTTTCCTGGCAAGAATAGCACCACAGAGGTGGTCATTAAATTTCTGATAGAGAACATCACAACCAGGTTTGGAGTTCCATTTTCTCTAGTATGTGATAACAGCCCTACTTTTTCCTCTGCTGAATTTATTTCATGGGCTTATGAGCATAAGATTGTGTTAAAATATTCTTCCAATTATTACCCTCAGGGGAATGGAGTGGCCGAGTCCACAAATAAGAATTTATTGGAAGTAATAAAAAGGTTGTTAGAAAGTAACCCTAGGGACTGACATACCCAATTGAGATTTTCCTTGTGGGTAGATTGAACCAGAATCAAAGCAGCCCTAGGGAATTCACCCTTTAAGTTAGTTTATGGCCAGGATCCAATCTTCCCCATGCATTTACAAATACCTGTTTTGAAATTCATGCAAGAGTTTTATAATAGGGATGATAGGATTGAGGTTAGACTGCTTAACTTATTAAATATGGAAGAACAAAGAGATGCTGCTTTGCAGCAATTCTCTAAACATCAGGCTATTGTCAAACGCTAGTTTGAAAAAAGAGCCAAAGTAAAAGCTTTTAGGATATCAGACCTTGTGCTATTATGGGATAAGGCTAGAGAAAGGAAGGGAGACCATCAGAAATTCGATAGACTTTGGTTAGGTCCCTACCAAATAGCTGAAATCTTAGGGGAGAATGCATTTCGTTTAAGTACCTTAACAGGAGAGCTTGTTCCATTACCAGTTAATGGTCAGTTTCTCAAACACTATTTTGGTGCATAGAAAGTCTGGTGTTTTAAAAAGGAATGTACTATATTGTATCATATGTAATTAAGTTTTGGTTTTTAGTTTTTGTTTTGCTTGTTTTTTTTTGTTTTGTTTTCTTTCTTTGTTTTGTTTGTTTTGTTTTGTTTTGTCTTGTTTCGTTGGGGATTCTTATTTTGCTCATCTCAAGTTAGGGGGTTGTTATTCAAAGTATACTATTGGTACTAGGAGAGAAATTGGTTTAGGTATTCTCATTATAATCATTGAAAAGGATTTCATTCTAAAACTTATGTTTTATGATCATTCTAGTTTGGGTTGGAAAAGTTATTAAGGATAGAAGATGTAAATGTGAATATCTCATGAATTGTGATCAAAGATCTGTCACCAAATTAGAAAAACATCTACATCAGTAATTACCTATTTGTTTTAGAATGACTCTATCTTTGTTTCAAGTGAAAAATAAGATTCCAAAACTATCATGAAATCCATTGTAGTACTCAACCCACATTTTAGATTCATTGAATTTGAGTATTGAGAGATGCATAAAAGAGTTTCCATCCAAAAAAAAAGAAGAAAGAGAAAGAAAGAAAGAAAAGCAAGCTCAATATCAAGTGGGTAACCAAGTATCTCTATCGGGGCTATGGACATCTATCTGAAAGTAGAGCAATGCTTTGAGAGGACTAGAGGTATCTCCGTCGGGGCTATGGATGCCTATCTGGCAGCGGAGCAATACCCAGGATTTTACTGCACAATAGTTAAAGGACTCAACTTATGTAGCTTGAAACTTAGGTATAGTTGTTTACAAGTAGAGAAAGTATCTACAAAGAATGATGCACAATATAAGCACACACTCAGATTCAGAAATAACTCATGAGCACATAACATTTGAGATTCAAACTCAAGATTATCCAACAAATATCTTATCTCATTCAAGGTAAGGTGTTTATAAGCCAAGTAGTTTTTGGGTGACTAAAATTTTCTTTGGGTATTTTGAAAATAGGTAAACCATTTTCCCAACCGAGTCACCATTTGTTATGCCTTGCATAACCACCCCATCTTTTGCCTCGTTCAAAATGGGTCCCCCTTTGTGTTTTTTGTACTTAGTTGTTTTTGAAACAAAGTTTGGAGTCTAGTTTTGCCAATACTTTGTTTTTCTTTGGTTTCTCTGTTGGAATCAGAACCGGAGCTAAATCAGGTTCTGAAAGTTCTTTTGAGGCTTGTTTTTGGTTCTATCCCGACACTCTTTTTCTTTGCCTTTGTTTTTGGTCTTTAGTGGAAGCGAAGCTGAAGTGGGAATTGGGATGGTTGTTATCAAAATTTGCAAAATCAAATTCGATTCCGATCCCGCCTCCGCTACTTTTTAATGTTTGTTTTGTCTCGGTTTTTGTTTTTGTGTTTTATTAGGTTGGTCTTTTATTTAACTTTTTGTTTTTGATTTTGTTTTATTTTTAGTTGTCGGACGCGGAGCTAGAATGGGAATAAGGTTTGGAAATTTTATAAGTTTAAGATCCGATTCCATTTTAGTTCTGCCCCCGCCCTTTTTGTCATTAACTTTTTGACTGAAGTTGCACTACAGACAAGTGTTCGTTCTCTTACAGTTCCGACTCTGCCTTTACTGCGTTTTAATGCATTAATGGTGGTTGCCAGTGTAGGTAGAAATTCACATATTTACCTTTATTAAGGGTTAAAGCCGATCATTATTGTTATTATTACAAGTCTGAGAGCGCGAAGAGCAATAGCAGAGTTCATTTGAGAAAATTGATCGAGATAGAGAAGGGATATTGTGTGTGAATTGATTCAGAAAGTTAGCTTGGGTTTGTTTGCATTTGATGTAGGTATTTTATCTTTGTTGTTCGTTGTTTATTTGCAGTTGTGTTCGTTGTGTTTTGCTTTATATCTACTCGTGTGTTCAATCATTGTGTTTTAAGGCAAATCTATGATCATCGATGTGATTGAGTGAGCAGGTTCTTGTTTTGTCTTGTTTGTTTTGCTTTAAATCTTTGTTTTCTTGTTTTATTGTATCGTTTCTTTTTTTAGGGCATTGTCGCTTTCACGTCTTAATCGTGATTGCGTCGTGTTTGTTTTCGATTTACAGTAGATTAGATTAGATTAAAGGTTTTTAATGGCATTTGTTAGATTAAGAATCTACAGTGAGGTAGATTAGAGATCTTACAGTGAGTTAGGGTAGATTAGATTTATTGTTTAAATTAGGGTTTTGTCGTTTGGTAGAATGGCAGGGTTTTAAACGCGTGCCCTAATTTTTGTCAGGTTTGCTAGATTAGGGTTTCATTGGTCTCTACAATTAATTTAAATGATTAAAAAAAATGATATCTTAGAATGCAATTGTTCCCCAAGGTCATATGAGGGTAGAGTTTTTGAGCTCCTTTGCCATTTTATAGCGACCTAGGTTTTAATCGTGAAGTTATGTAGAAAATGAATAAATTTGATAATGTCATGATTAGCATAGGTGGAGGTGGGATTGGAATAGACCTAAGAGTTTTGTTTTACAAAATTCATTGATTCCATTTTTATCCTATTTCCGATTCTGAGTTCTAAAAGGTTTCCTTGAAGTATAGGATAAACTGGCGGAGGCGGGATCGGAACTGATATTGAACTTAAGAATTTTGTTTATGAAGGTTATCAGTTCCGTTTTCATCCCAGGTCTAGCTCCGCATATAGTGGGGAAGTCTTTTTTCGAAGTAATGATAACCAAATCGGAGGCAGAGGCAGAATGGAAATAGAATGTGAAAAAAATGAAAATTCGAAGAAAACCAAATCCGTTTTTTGTTCCGATCTCGGTTCCGATAACTTCTCCGACTCCGACTCCGAGCCCATTTGTTATTAGGTGAAGTTTCTATATCAGTTTTTGCTCCGAGTCCGCCAGTTTTGTAAAAGAGATTCTTTTGAGCTTCTGTTTGGTTCTGACTCCGATGTATGTGTAACAGGTATGTTTTAAAAGCATGTTTTATGATGATATCTAAAGATCTAATTAGAGGTTTTCTTGCAAGAGAAAGATGATGGAGAAGACTTGGTGATAGATCGGCTTGTAGAAGTCAAAGAAGAAATAAAAGTTGCAGCGAGAGAATTGATCAAGGTAAAAAGTATGAAAGAGTTTGCTATAGTTGAGTTGGATCGCATCAAATTTGAAGATGACTGGATTGATGGGTCAGATATGGACATGCTACAACAAGTCTTCACTAGTTATGATGAGTTCATGGTGGATCCAACTTCACATGCATAAAATCTTGCATGCATGATGTTCTTCTTCCTTGCATGTTGCATGCATGCAGCACTGACAGTCTTAAGGGCGCATGACTTCTTTTCTTCTATTTCTATCTTCTATTGTTAGATCAAACTGAATGCATAATGTAAGAACTCAAGATCAAAGTTGATATGAGTTTCCAAGAAAGTTGATTGTTCCTAAAAAGGTGGAAAGCCTAAGATAGAAGTGAAGTTCGAACTTCTTTTGTATATCTATAAATACCAGATGGGTATCACATTGTAAGGGTCAGCTAATTGAGAATTGGATTGGCTTACCTAGTGCTAAGAGATAGAATTTTGTAGATTTTTGCAGAGATACATTGTACTAGATCTTTTGATAGTTAATAGAATTACAGGTTTACAAAATATGGAGTTTGCATTGAATTGTGTTGTTTGATAAGGTTAATGAGTTATAATCCACCTGAATGCCAGTGATTGTGCTAAAGCATGATAGTTTCTTATGTGATGAAATTCATTAGAAGAAACCAGGTTTAAAGATTATCTTGTTAAATTGTCATTGAATTAAAGTTATTGAAGTCTGTTGATCTATAGTTTTGATGATGAATGAATGTGTGTTGTTTTGAAATCATAGAAATACTTGTGATATGCGAATAGTGGAATTGAATTAAGCACCTAAGATGTATACGATGGTACAGTCATACTGTGGGTTGTGTCATGCTATGGTTTTTGTGATCGGTTAAGAAAACATTCATTATTAATAGTATATGTCTGGATATTAGATAAATTTAATTCATACTTACTGATTTACCCCTTGGATCTATCTTTTTCTTTTATTTAAAACCCATTGATTTACAGGAACTATTTTGATAAAGAGAGTCATAGTTTGAATCCTTTGTTACCAGCACAGGCCCCTTGAATATTACAGTTGCATGAACCAATTGAGTGACATCAGACAGTTGAGAACCAACTACCAGGACCTTGAGAGTTAGGCTACTACATGTTGTCTTTCTCTTTTAGGAGAAATAGAGTAGAAATATTCTGTTTTAATGTTGTTTGTGTCATTTTAACCATCAACAACGTGTGAGGGAGATTAGAATGAATTTTAAATTTGAGAAAATGATAATGAAGATTAATTAATCAATTAATCTAGGATTAATTGATTAATGGATTATGGAGGATAGTGACATCTCCCTAATCCTAATTAATTAGATTAAATGATGTATTATATTAATTAATGTGACTTAGGAAAGTGGCTAATTTTATTAATTAATTATAATGATAGATTGTGCTAATTAATAATGCTTAGGATAAAATGGGGACACTTGTCACATAATGACTTAATTTTTATTCTTTTATTCCTTATTTTTCCATTTCTAAAACACCATGTGCTGAAATTATTAATGAAACATTTATTCATTAATATTGTTAACTTTTATTTCTTCCTTTTTAGGAGTGTGTATTTAATAATTTAATAATTTTTTGTACTTTATTTAATCTCTACCTTCTTCAGACATAAATTAATTGTATAAAACCACTTACATAATATTACCGTGCACAAAATTATAATATGTCTAAAGCTTTAACAAAAGTAGGGTCATGACAATATGATAATTGGATCTTGAATGCTGCAATAAATCTTAAATAAATATGCCTTTGGATGCTCTTGAAAGTGATCTTGATCATCAAATTTTCTATATGAATGCTCACTTCAAATTTATAGGTGAAACATAGTGAAATAACCTTATACTTATAGGTATCTATCCTCAATTTTTTGAAATTCAAATATCACAAGCCAACATTAAAATATAGATTTGAATATGTTAAAATACCACCAAAAACGTAATTTAAATTTAGGTCCTAAGGTCTAGGGAGGACCCATTTTCCCATGGGTGAATGGGTCCTAGGTCCCTAAACCTAGGACACACATTGCTCAATGAGAAGTGTTATGTTAAGGCATTATTGAATGTTAGGTTTACCCTTAGGAAAATGTAATTAATAGGCTTGGAAAATAAATTAAAGGGCCAATTAAAGCATAATTAAGCTTAATTAATTAAAGGAGCCCTAAATAAGTGTGAAAGTATAAATAAATACATTTTATAACACTAAATTAAGGCAAAATTAAGTCCAAATTAACTAGAAGCCAAACAAGTGAGAAAATGTAAAGGGATACATTTTTTGTCACTACATTTATCCCCCACTTTAGTGAGAGGATTACCTTGCATAAAACTCAAACTAAAGTAGACAATCAACATATGTATGTAGCAATGACAAGATACTCAATCATACAATACCAAAAACATAAAGAAATAAATAAATAAAAAAGGGCGGATCAAACCTCAAGTGTCCAACGCGATGTGGAACATGCCTTAGTTGTTTTTTAGAAAGAAAAGGGTGGATCAATCCTTAACTATTCAATGTGATGTGGAACATGTCTCGATTGTTAGTCCAAAAATGTTCACAAGCGAAACCCTGTTTGTCCACTATACAAACAACATGCATGCTCACATAGGCTAATGGAACTTCGGTTGTCCACTAAGTGAGCCCCCAAGGGTGGAAAATGAGAGAATATTATTAGGATCTCATACCATATCAAAGCTATACCTTCATAACTTCAATAAGGCACCACAAAACAAGACAAAAACTTCGAGCTTCATAAGGCCTAACAAGCTACATTATGCTAAGAACCTATGAACAAACAAGGCAAGGTTCCACATGCAAGAAAAGTGTGTTATGCTAGGTGGCCCTAAAAAGGGGTTCTAGCTTCACAAGGTTATCAAGCTATGTTGTGCTAAACACTTATAAACAAAAATTAAAATAAACATGTTCAAAGGGCTTTTGCTTAGTTCATGTAAGGAATTCTCCTAGGGAACATTGTGCCTAATGTCTCCAAGAGAGGAAAAATCAAGGATAAAAGATTCACAACTTGTGGAATACAACACATAGCATCACCGCTAAGAGGAAAGTCGTATGCCAAGAAAGGTCACACTTCTGAAGGACATCAAACCCAATGACACCACTAGGAAAAAGATGCATCACAAGAAGAGAGAAAATCACATAATGAAACATAAGGAATGCCACAAATTTCAACAATAATAATGCCAATGTATGCCCCCACTTTAAAGAAATCTCTAAACACCATGATGTGAATAATTTACTTTAAACTAGCCAATAATCAATGCTAACAATAAAGGAGACATGAGATCTTATTTGGAAATCCCTATGCCAAGTCATGTGTTTCCAAATGACGTCATGAAAGAGAAGGGGTTGCCCCCAAAATGAAATCCCAAACACATAAGGGATCTATGGATTTAGGGTCAATATGTCTTTCCTATAATGATATTATAGAGCTCAAAAACATCATAATTTCCCAAATACTCGTAGAACTAGAAAAATGACACATAGAGAGCGAAAACAAAGAAAAATATTTGGGGTCAACATGGAAGAGACCTAAATGTCTTGATGTCTTGCGTCATCCGAAAGGAAAACACAAGACAAAAGAAAAGATAAATGTGTACAAAATATAGAATAATATAGGTATAAATAGATGAATGCACATGAAGAGATACATTAAACAAAATAATACAGGGATATCACATTATGCCCATCCAATCACACAAAAAACATGAAAAAAGAAAATAAAGAAAAAGAATAGTAAGGCACATGTGAGTTAACCTATAGCAGGTCATCTGTATCTGAATGTTGTTCAGTATATGCGAAAGGTGGATAAATAGCCAAAGGGAAAACATCAAGTGCCAAAATAGGACAAGGCTATCTAACCCCTTGCCCCCACTAAGTGCAAGACAAGGATGAGCTGAGATGGGTGATGAGAAGGGGCTCCTTGCAAGATAGAAAATTATTTTCAATGAATGTAAAACATGCAATAGTGAGTATTGTATGATCCTACAACTATTACATGGCAAGGAGTAAAGCTTATGTAATTTTAGTCAAGTTGGATCCCTAGGGGATTTAAATTTCTTCAATAATTTATTTAAATCATGACAATTATCAATGTGATATCCAAAGAATCTATGATAGGCACAATATGGTTCATTTTTGTCACTTTGTTGTGGTGTTAATTATTCAAGTTTAGGACATAATGTAATTAATGCCCAATATAAAAGAGTGTAGAAATCATTCTTAGTATTGGATATCTTTAATAATTCATTGAAGGATTCAAGAGGATCATACTTCTTTTGTTTTTGAAATTTGTAATGTTCATTCACTTTCAGTTTTTTCTTCTTTGGTTTGATAAATTTTTGGCCATCCATTGCATCTTCTAACTTCAAGGCCTTTCCTTTTCCAGGAATGAATGTATTAGGAGTAGTAATGTGATCAAATTTTGTGTTTTCTTTTTTCTCATGTGTGGGGAAGGTATTGAAGGCTGGTTGGAAAGAGGAAAAATTGCTTTTAATTAATGGATCAGGCTACATATAAACTCTATTCCTTGTCCATGCTTAAGCCTCTTTCTTATGTTCCCTATGACAGGAATGACATTACTAGCAATATATTCGGTTCTCACAAAGTCTTGCAAACATTTCAATTCTTCATTAATCTTTCTTATGTTTTCTTTAGAGGCATTAGTAACCACTGATTCAACATCATTCACCCTAGTTGTAGGTAGGGAAGTCATGGAAAACATGGTATGAAAGCTATGATCCATAGTGGGTTGATTAGTATCAACACTCTGAGTGAAAGAGTTGGAAAACCCAAGACCCATGGCGAATGGTGTATCACGGGATGACATGAGTCTCGAACTACGTCTCACAACAATATTGCCAATAGGACACTAAGTTGTGAAACTCATACAAGTTTTACAAACTCAATGTACACCCAAAATGGAAAATAGGCAAGATGCAATCAAATATCCTAAGATATAAAGTGCAATGTAGATATATAAAAGAATTTTTTCAGATTCTAAACAAGATAATTTTTTTATTATGCTATGTAAAAACCTAAAAAATGATGTCTTTTAGATGAAATTTTTAATTCACACAATGCACTGAAATTATCCAATTACCCTTAGTATGATCAATTCTAAGTAACATAAATTCTGCAAACTGAAACATAAAATTGAAAACAACAAAACATAATACATAAATAGAGGTTTTAATGCCCAAAAATTCAGGAAAAAGCCTTGATCAGGGACTCATTCACCCTTGGGTGAATGGGTCCTAGCTTAGGGTTTTGAAAAATGTTTCTACTAGTTTCTGAGTTGATTCTTGTGGTTTCTAGATTTTGGTTTTAGACAGTGAGTTACAGTTTCAGATTTTTGTGAAATTAAGCTTGAATGTAAATGCAAAATATTACTAAATGACAACTTACGAGAGCTAATTTGAAATGCAATTTTGAGTATTTTTTGTGTTTTAATTTTTTTAACATGCAATGATATGTAAATGCTTTGTAAAATGATTGATTTTCTTTATATTTTTTAGATTTAAAGAATACAAAGATGCAATCAGGTAAAAAACTAAATGAGATGCAAAGTTAATGCAAGTTTAAACAACCCTAAATGATATTCAATTCAATGCAATGTAATGCAAAACCTAGATCTAGGGTTGAATAGACTCCAAAATCAAAAAAATGCAATGGTCAAAACTCGGGTTCACCAAAATGAAATAAAGAGAAATAGGTTCACCAATAGAAACATAGGGTTATGATGGACCTATCTTCCTACTTTCATTAGGA
>VCHN02001719.1:0-20386 GCA_007115665.2 Sequoiadendron giganteum | reverse complement strand
TGTAAGAGTGACTTTCAAATATTTAACAATCAAATGATTAAGATGTAGATTTGAGTTAGAAGATATGATTTGAGGGAAAATAAGTGGCATTCTAATTATTTAAATTCATATATAAAAATTATAATTTTTTATATAACACAGGAGGTGGATAATTTTTATGAAAAATGTGGATGGCATTAAAAGAATATAGATTTTTTTTTAGAGTTATAAGATAATAAACTAATCCTTAAAGATCAATCTATAACAAATATAAGCTTTAAGTCTAATCTTTAATATTATAGTTTTTTCTATGTTGTTATTGCTTCATTGTTTATATTGTAAGTGGTTTTTCCATTAATATAAAGTTTCCATGGTGATTTAAAGGTGTAGGGGTTGTCATGTATTTAAGGGTGACATATCAAATGTTTAATAATCAAATGATTAAGATGTAGATTTGTGTTATAAGCTATGATTTGAGGGAAAAAAAGTGACATTTTAATTATTCAAATTCATATATAACATAAGAGGTGAATAATCTTGATGAAAAATGTGGATGGCATTAAAAGAGTATAGAAATGTTTTTTCTAAGTTATAAGATAAAAAACTAAACCTTAAATATCACCCAATAGAAAATTTGTATGTATTAAGTCTAATATTTAATATTCTAGCTTTTTCTATGTTATTATTGCTTCATTAATTATATTGTAAGTGGTTTCCCCATTAATATAAAGTTGCAATGGTGATTTACAGGTGTAGGGGTTGTCATGTATGTAAGGTTGTCTTATCAAATATTTAATAATCAAATGATTAAGATGTAGATTTGTCTTAGAAGCTATGATTTGAGGGAAAATAAATGACATTTTAATTATTTAAAATCATATATAGAAATTATACTTTTTTTACATAACATAAGAGGTGGATAGTTTTTTATGAAAAATGTGGATGACATTAAAAGAATATAGAAATGGTTTTTAGAGTTATAAGATAAAAAACTAAACCTTAAAGATCAATCTATAACAAATATATATTTTAAGTCTAATCTTTAATATTCTAGTTTTCTCTATGTTATTCTTGCTTCATTTTTTATATTGTAAGTGGTTTCCCCATTGATATAAAGTTTCCTTGGTGATTTACAGGTGTAGGGGTTTTCATGCATGTAAGGGTGACTTTTCAAATATTTAAAAATAAAATGATTAAGATGTAGATTTTTGTTAGAAGCTATGGTTTGAGGGAAAATAAGTGGCATTTAATTATTTAAATTCATATAAGAAATTATGAATCCATATATAACATAACAGGTGAATAATATTGATGAAAAGTGTGCATGGCATTAAGAGTATAGAAATGTATTTTTAAGTCATAAGATAAAAAAATAAATCTTAAAGATCAATCTATAAAAAATATATGTTTTAAGTCTAATCTTTAATATTATAGCTTTTTCTATGTTATTCTTGCTTTATTATTTATATTGTAAGTGGTTTCCCCAATAATATAAAGTTGCAATGGTGATAGGGGTTGTCATGTATGTAAGGGTGTCTTATCAAATATTTAATAATCAGATGATTAAGATGTGGATTTGAGTTAGAAGATATGATTTGACGAAAAACAAGTGACATTTTAATTATTTAAATTCATATATAGAAATTATAATTTTTTATATAACACAAGAGGTGGATATTTTTTATGAAAATGTGGATGACATTAAAAGAATATAGAAATATTTTTAGAGTTATATGATAAAAATCTAAACCTTAAAGATCAGTCTATAACAAATATATGTTTCAAGTCTAATCTTTAATATTCTTGTTTTTCTATATTATTCTTCCTTCTTTGTTTATATTGTAAGTGGTTTCCCCATTGATATAAAGTTGCAATGATGATATATCGGTGTAGGGGTTGTCATACATGTAAGGCTAACTTACCAAATATTTACTGCTCAAATGATTAAGATGTAGATTTATGTCAAAAGCTATCGTTTTAGAAAAGAAAAAAAAAACAATTTAATTATTTAAATTCATATAAAGAAATTACAAATTCATATATAACATAAGAGGTGGATAATTTTTATGAAAAATGTGGATGACATTAAGAGAATATAGAAATGTTTTTTAAAGTTATAAGATAAAAAACTAAACCTTAAAGATAATTTGTAACAAATATATGTTTTAACTCTAATCTTTAATATTATATTTTTTCTATGTTATTCCTGCTCCATTTTTTATATTTTAAGTGGTTTCCCATTAATATTAAGATGTACATTTGTGTTAGAAGCTATGGTTTGAGAGAAAACATGTGAGATTTTAATTATTTAAATTGATATATAACATAAGGGGTGGATATTAGTAAACCTTAAAAATCAATCTATAAAAAATGTAGATTTTAAATCTAGTCTTTAATATTCTATTGTTTTCCATGTTATGGTCGCCCCATTAATATAAAGTTGCAATTTGGTGATTTACAAGTATAGGGGTTGTCATGTATGTAAGGGTGACTTTGTCAAAGACTTAATAATCAAACAATTAAGATGTAGATTTGTGTCAAAAGCTATTGCTTTGAGAGCACATAATATTTAATTATTTGAATGTATAAGAATTATCTTAAAATAACATGTTTGGACTAAATCATTGATTAATACTAAATCACTCTTTATTTTGTATATTGTAACTGCGAATGTTACTTGCATGACTATATTTAAAACAATCTATGTATATTATATTAAGAAATCATTTTTATCACGATGAACAAAAGGTCGGGTGAAGACTATGCTAAACTAATCAAGGATTACGCACCAAGGAATGAGAACAAAAACTGGCGGTAGTTAGTACAACAATTGAAGCCGAAAGTAGTTGCCGACAATCAAAAGTGGTTTTTCTGTTAAGCTCTTATCAGTAAGCCTCCGTAGAAATGAGCTGATGACAGCTTAAAGAACTAGGTTTGCTCATCACTTAAATTCAAAAACTACCGCGCATAATCTGAATTACTAAGCATGCGCTCTGTTATTTTAATATATTTGTCCAAAAATAATGTTAAATATATAGCGACTTATTGGAGGACTTTTAGTAGAGCCTTATCAAACGATAACAACGGTTTGTGGCGGTTGAAAGCTTTCCGCATCATCGAAGCATTTCTTTCGTTTTTCAATTATTATTGCCTTCACAATTCAATGTCTGATGTGGGAAGTTGGTAACTTTTCCAGCTATATAAGTCGTCTAACTTCTTTACAAGACATCCCCAACAGATAATCAGATTGTCAGATCGTAAAGAGTTTGAAGACTTTTCTAATTGCAGTGAGAGATAAAGTAGAGCGAGATCAATGGCCTTCTATACACGCTTTGTAATTGTCACAATTCTTTTGCTTATTAGTATCTCATTATTTCAGCCAACATTCGCTGGTGGCTGCGGCAGGTCAGCAAGAAAAAGTAAGCACAACTCCTCCTTTGCTTCTTCATTTCAAATATTTAGAATATATACATTTTGTTTGGAAAGTGGTGTGTTTTTGGCCATTTACTTGCTCGCTTTGGTATTTGGGTATATACCTCCATAAAGGATGGAGAGGAATCGCCATAACAGGTGCTCAATAATCTTAAGAATAGAATTTGAATTTAGTTGTGAGTTGTTTTAGTAGGGATGAGTTTAATGTAGACAATTTAATTGCGAAGAATTGAAAATTATACATGAAAGCAATAGTGGAAAGAGAAACGGTTGTTATATAGTTTAATGTTTTTTTTAATTAATGAAATTTTGAACATCAAATGAATATTTAATCAAATTGTACAACAAAATTCTATGCAAACAATGAAGTTTGACAGATCAAACACCTAGCTTGATCAATATTAAGCAATGCAGTTCAGGTTAATGCTGTGAACTAAACTTGAGCTCACCCTAAAAAAAACATTCAACTGGAACAAAATTTAATGGTTATTCGCCCAAAAAAAACTAAAACGAAATAAAGTAAGATTCACCATTGTTTTGGAAAACTATTTCACTTTCTTTTTGGAAAACTATTTCACTTTCTTTTTGCATGGTTGATTGGCTTTAAATATGAATTTGCAAGTGTTAAAATAATAAATTTAAGAGCAAACATATTAATTACTGATTCCTATTACTCACTAAATCTAGGGACTCTTTTTATCATCTCCTATTTTTTAATGCAGTGGGCAGATTAAGCATGGAATACCTGAAGGTAGAGCACCACGAAGGCATTGGTGAAGCTGCTGTTGTAAACTCCACCAGTGAGCAGACGTTGTCAAAGGTTTGCTTGAATCCCAGTTATATTACCATTTGCTTTTATTTTTCCCACATTACAAACAAGACTAACTGAAGTGTGTTCTGTAAATTTGAAATCAGGTGACTCATCAGCAAATACAAGGGGAAAATGCCAGTGAAGAAAATGGGCAAACGAGATCCTTGAGGCAGAGAAAGCTGAAGCCAAAATTTCACTGCAAAAGACAAATTCCTGGAGGTCCAGATCCTCAACACCACTAAAACAACTCTATGAAAATAATAAATAAGTCCAGTGTACTGATTTTGTTCAGGCCCTATGCAGTCCCATTTCCATCTTCCTTTCTTCACCGACACCTCCATCAACGTGAATGTAGCCACTTTTGCGGTCATTGTTATCTTCATAGCAAAGAAAGAAAACTTTGACTCATATTTTCAATAGGACTAAGTATTAAGAATATGTGATAAGAGTATAGTGTGCTTTGAGAGCTGCAGATTATGTATTGTGTGTCTCCGTGCTTCTCTATTGACAAAGAATTATATTTAAGAGTTAATTTCAGTGTCACGGGCATTGCCATTTCTTTCCAAATTTTATTTTCGCATATACAATGTGTATTTTCTGTGACATTGTGGGGTATATTCAAATAAACTACTGCATTCTAATATGTCAATCTTTTGGGCTCTTCCGTTCCGTTCATCAAGGCTATCTTCTTGCTCCGTCTCTTTACTCGCTGGCTGAAGGTTTTGCATGTCTTTAAATCCGTACGGTTTCTCAATTCCTGATCAAACAGATTTCTCTTCCTAATTCTCATACTCAGCTGTTAAATGGCCACTTTATCGATAATTCTTTTATCATTCTGATTGAGTATTGAGGATGATTCTTTTATCTTCCTTTTCTCAAGCACGTGATTGATCCAATCCTATAGGCAATTTTTTCATCCCAAATCAAGATGGTTATATAATTTTGGTTGAAAAGGGATTGAGCAAGAAGTTTTTCTACCTTTTGGAAATACTTTTTTCTTCTCAAGCTTCTCTTTTTATTAGTTGGTAAGTTGTCATAAAAATTGAAAAGAAAATCAATTATTGAATAACCAAACCTCTTTCGTTGGCTGGTAAGTTCCAAATTTGCTCCAAAATATTAGCTGCCATCCATGTTTACTAATTCCTCTTATTTGGTGTAAAGTGCAAAAATCTAAGATTCAAAACTTCAACAAAACTTTAAATAATTTCATTTATATTCAAAATAAAGTTGACAATTCATTCATTTAGACATTAAAAAAGAAACACAATCGATACCAAAATACAACGACTTAAAGTTGATAAGATAGATCCAATATATAATTCCAGTTTAAATAGATACATGGGTCATAATACACTTCAATGATAATCATACATAAGAAGTTGTAATATAAGTTACAATTCGAGACTTAGGCATTCAGTCAACTTAAGCTCTTCAATACATATTTCAAAAATAAATAAAACATAAAAGAAGATAACATCCTTTGATCTTCAATCCAATAGCATATCTTCATAAAGAAGACGAGAACAAGGATCATGCATTTTTTCTGCCCAACCTCAAAGCTTATGCTTCTCCGGAATTCTTTAGTCATTCAAGAAATACCCGACCCTGCATGAATCGCTTAGCAAAAATTTGTTTACAAGCAAAATGGAATCTAGTGCGTGCCTAGTATAACTAGTAAAACCACAAACATTTTCATTTTTCTAATTCCTTTTAGAAAAAAGCAAGTTCGATACTAGGATATGGTAGAGAGTTCAATAATTTCATCTTTTTCATTGGTCCTTAACTTACTTGGCCAAGTAAAATGTCATGAATGACAAATAAATCAGTTTTGGAAAAGCAAAACTATACTCTCTAATAACCAATATTCGGCACCCGTCCCGAAAGGTAACTTTCCCAAAAACATGACATGCACATTCATTTATCAAGCATGCATGGTTTCAATCAGTCAAATATAGTCTTTCAAAACCAATAAAACAATAATATTGTATGAAGCGAAAACAGTTTAAAAGTTGTTCTTTTCATCGTTTTAATCCATAAATGACATTAAATTAATATTTAAATTGAGAAAATTAAATAATCAAAAATAAATAAATAAAGTGTATCTCCAGTATGTAGATTAAATATGTATATAATAAACAGTCATAAAAAAGCACACGTTCTTTCGCTTTTTTACTCCTTAGTTTAGTGTTGTTCATGTTCATTTGGTTTCAAAGTAGATCATATTTTAAATTAATTGATTTATTTTCTCTTTTGATTACCTTCAAAAAGTAAATAATTTATTTTTCAAACAGAATTAAAATAGAGCATTTTTGTTTCTATTTTGATTGTTTTGAGTTTTATTTTCAATTTTTGATAACTTTAACTTCTATCTGGAAATCACATTTGAAATTTAAAGGTTATTTTAAACAAAATCTTTCTGTTTTTAATTCTTACAAATGTAAATAACGTTTTCTATTTAAAAATAAAATTCTTTTCAATCAAATTATGATTTTCTGCTAAGTTTGTAAATCAGTTGTTTCTCTTTATTTTCTAATTCAAATTTTCCTATAATATTTTTTGTTTTGATCTTGTTTAATGGAGTTTTGTTTGCACAATAATTTACAGTTTACTGTTCAAGAATTTACACAAAAATCTGAAGTAACATAATTACTTTTAAATAGTCTTAAAAATCTATAATAAATAAGCTATCTCATTCAAATTTACTTTGTTTATGTTTTGTTTTAAAAATCTCAAGATCCTACTTGATAAATTCTCAGATCTGGAAATTGTTCAATGTGTGCTTCCTCTGCTAGATCTTTATGTAGCTACTCTATTTAATCTTTTTCCTTCCCTATTCAACTTTTGTCTGTGGCATGCCTTATTTCCTTTTTGCTTCAGTTTTTGTTTACTTGCTCTTCTTTGAGGCCGACCTTTACCTGTCCCTCTCTTGCGTGCCCTGTTCACTCTACTAGTTTCTTATGTATCCCTTTACCAGTCCTTACGTGGAGTGTGGAGAATCCTTAAGGCCGTGTGTGAAAGTAGATGGGGAATGGATACTCTCTTTTATTCTGTGTGCCCATCCTTGTCCTGGCCACGTAGAGTATAGGGAGTCTTTCTCCTCGCCTTTAGTGTCCTCTCCTCCACTTGTGCACCCTTACCTCCCCTTGGTGACTACGTGGAGAGTGGAGAGCCTTAGTAGCTACGTCCTCACTGTCTGCACCTCTTCTTCCCTACCTTCTCTCTGCTGGTTTCCTGTGTGGAGAATGGAATCAATGGTGGCTGTGTATGGTGAGTGGGGCAGATAGTCCTTTCTAGTATTTAAAAATAAATAGTAATACCACAAATTACTAACTCCTCTAGCGTATGGAATCAATGAGCAGTTAGTTAAATTCCAAAAGAAAACTTACTCCCTCTATTTCCCAAACAATAAATTCTCTGTCAAAACTAAAAACGGATTTTATGGCTCCCTCCCAATTCGAAATTCTTCCAGACTCTCCCCCTTTTCTTTCATTGATGGAATTATCAAGAATTGAGATCCACAAATTGAGATTGATCTTTAGTTCAATTCTCTAACCGATATTTTTATTCTTTTTGTTAAATTGAAGTTTGATTTCAATTTCAAATTGATGTGATTTATTTTCTAAATTGTTTTCAATTTGTTTCCAATAACTCAACTCAAGATATTTGTTTAATTTATAAATTTAAATCTTTTCGTCTTTCATAATTTTCAAATAAAAACATATAATTTTAAAGCACAACTTTTATTATATTTATTAAATTTCATAATAAAAATTTATTTGAACCTTAAATTTCAAAATACAAGCATCATTATTTTCACACAATAATAAAATATTGATTTAAATAATTTGGTTATTTCAATAAGATCTATTTTCTCACAAATTAATAAAATCGTCATTTAAAGCAACATGCATTTATTTTCCACATTTTGGAAAATTCAATAAAACTCAATTTGAAATTTGCAAACACAGAAATCACAAGAATGCATTAAAATATCAACTAAGTGAGTGTGTGTGATTCCATAATCCTCATAAATGTCTAATGGCTAAAATGACTCTACCTGATCGATGTTCTCGCCTTCAATAACGTTCACTTGTTCCTGCATTCACTTGCACTAGAGTTTTCATCAGCAATGACAAACGCCAAATTTAAATAAAACTGCATTTCAAATAATTGTAATTGCATTTCATTTTCAATTTCACTTCAATTTCAATTTCAATTTCAATTTAACTTCAATTTGAATAATCATTTAACTTGCAATTGTATTCCATTGATATACAAGGTAAGACTATATCTCTTATATTCCATCTCTTCTTTCACAACTACATTTGAAATTATTTTTCACAAATGTTGTAACTATATATTTTTTCAAAATACACTAACACTGATTTCAGCTAAACAAAATTTCCAGACTAGAAGAAAATTATATCCAAGTTATAATTGTACACATATTGTCTCTTCGTATTTGTACAAGGTATGTCTGTATCTTGTTTATATGACCTCTTATATTGCAAATTTATTAGAAATTATTTGTTATGAACTACAAAGTTGTTTATATTTCTTGATTTAGATATTGTCTACAACTAACACTTTTTCCCTACACTCAACTTCAATTTTCCCTTATGTCTAGCTATATTTGATTGAAACCATTTTAGATTTCAAACGTTGTGAACTATAAATGCACATCTCCATAATACTAAATAGCTTTCCAATAATATGTTTGTCATATTCTACAAGCTCAACAACATTCTATTTATATAGAAGGTAAGGCTATATCTCCTTTACTCCATATTTTATTTCACAACTACATCTCATATTGCTTTTCATAAACAATACAAATACATATTTTTTTCAAAATACCAAATACTGATTGCAACTAAATAAAATTTCTAGGTTAACACTATTGATATGTCCACAATCCATAATTCTTAAGATTTGTTGTTACTAGATATTTGATTATGTTTTTCTTTGTCGATGTAAAAACTCACACATAATCAAATATCCAAAAACAACATATATCAAGAAAAAAACTCATGTGCCGAAGAATTTATTTCACCATTGATCATAGTGGTGGGAATTGTATGTTCTTTCTTGGGGGTTTGGTGATAGCCTGTGCGGCTGCATGACCCAATATGGTAGGGTGGAGAGCAGGGCTTCTTTTCTTCTACTCATGCTACATCTCGTTGCACCCAAAAGGTATGCCTATATCTTATATTTTTTAAGCCTTTTATTGTACATACATTATATATTATTTGTTATAAATTATAGAACTCTTTATTTTCTCTACATTACATATTTCCTATGAATGACACATATTCATTACACTAAACTTTACATTCCCTTTTGGTTTTTGCAGGCCTTACTGGAAAGAAACAAATTCAGTTTCATGTTGTTGAGAACTCTATATTTTTGCATTGGTTTGTTACAATCAATTTTACTATTTTATGAATATTATTAATATTCTTTCATTTATTACTTATGAATATGGTTGTTTATTTCTCTTGTGGTTGGATTTCCACATACTGTTATATCTATACAATTTTTCTTCGCTATTTCAATGTTAACATGAATGTGTGGGCATGTATGTGTGTATATGGTCATTTCTAATAAGGTCCTATTCAATATAGAATTTTCTATGTTCTTCAAAATGTTTATTGTTTCATTGAGAGCTTTCATTTTGTGGTTATGCTTGCAATGCCAAACAACCATTGTTGACTATTGTTCTCTAGCTTTGGTTATATTGTTTCATGTTCTTTGCATGCAATTAAATAGTACATGTAGTATAGTGTTATATAGTTCTTGTTTCTTTCTATGAGGCATTGTTGATTCTCATTATCTACTTTGGCCTATATTGTTTCATTCTCCAATACGTGGTCTCCAAAAGGTTGTATTGTTTCAATTTTTTATAACGTGTTGTCCACAAAGTAATGTGTTGCTTCTCACAACCAATAATGCTACATGTTGTTTGAATGAGCTATAGCATATACGCATATTTTAACTTTCTCTCTCACATTGCATTCCTTTCATCCGTGCTTCCCTCCACCTACCGGTGCATCGTTGCATGTCAGTACACACAACTACTAGTTAATAATCAAATGATTGTGCTATAAATTATTTTTAGAACGTATGATTTGAGGGCACAAAGTGACATTGCAATTATTGAAATTCATATATAAAAATTACAAATTGATATCTAACATAAAAGGTGGATATTTTTTATGAAAAAATCTGGATGACATCAAGAGAATATAGAATTATTTTTATAGTTATAAGATAAAAACTAAACCTTAAAGATCAATCTATAGCAAATATTTTTGTAAAGTTTAATATTTAATATTCTAGTTTTCTCTATGTTATTCTTGCTTCATTGCTTATATTCTAAGTGGTTTCCCCATTAATATAAAGCTACAATGGTGATTTACAAGTGTAGGGGTTGTCATGTACTATAAGGGTGACTTATCAAATATTTAATAATCAAATGACTAAGATGTAGATTTTTGTTAGAAGCTATGATTTGAGGGAAAATAAGTGACATTTTAATTATTTAAATTGAACTAAAATATAAGAGGTGAATAATCTTGATGAAAAGTGTGGATGACATTAAAAGGATATAGAATTTTTTTTAAAAGTTATAAGACAAAAAACTAAATCTTAAAGATCAATCTATTACAAATATATATGTTTTAAGTCTAATCTTTGATATTCTAGATTTTTCTTTGTTATTTTTGCTTCATTATTTATATTTTAAGTGGTTTCCCCATTAATATAAAGTTGCTATGGTGATTTATAGGTGTTGAGGTTGCCATGCATGTAAGGGTGACTTTCAAATATTTAACAATCAAATGATTAAGATGTAGATTTGTGTTAGAAGCTATGATTTGAGGGAAAATAAGTGACATTTTAATTATTTAAACTCATATATAAAAAGTCTAATTTTTTATATAACCCAGAGACATGCAAAATTGACATCATACATCTCGCTCTAACATCGTGCATCGAATTCTACTATTAATCAATTAAAGCAGTTTATTGATTAATTTACTAAGGTTCATTAAATAAATCAAAATTATTTAATCAAATCCTTAAAGTTCTTCTCATTTGATTTATCAAATGTCACCTCTTAATATCATCCAAGTTAATTAATCTACATTAATTAACTTCTAATCATGATTATCATTCTCCAACTTTTGACTCAACCAGAGTCAAATCCAAACTCCTAACTAACCCACCCACTTGCACCAATAAATCATTTATTTGATTTATAATTCCTCTAATTACATTCAAAAGGGCATCAAAATGGAATATTCTTCCAATTTGAATCTTCCCCCCAAAAGGGACTTGTCCCTTCCAACAAGGTTTTAAATGTTATTTGCACAAGTCAACATAGCATTTATTACACCTTTCATCCCCCCAAAACATGTCAAGTCATGCAAAATTCAAATTCAAATTGGCACATTGGCCAAGACTTGCACATTCCTCACCCTCTCATAGCTTGACAAGTGTCATCTTGTCATTGGCTTGTGAATTATCCCACATTCATCTAAAATCACTCAATCTCCTACTCTTGAATCTATAAAATGCAAAGCATTTCAACACAAATGAGACACAACACACAACTCATGCTCATTGTAAGGTTACTCTCCACTTGTGAGAATTGATCTTGCTTATCATCACACCATTTGCTTAGTACTATTTTCTGATTGCAAGGTTACTCTCTTCATTTGAGAGGATATCTTGCTCTTCATCCATCATTTGGCAATTTTTGCTTATCAAGGGGGTGGGAAAGGGCTTTTCTTTCCACATTTCAAAAGGCACCACTCCCACTATGGGATAGATATGGATACTATTTTAATATGCTTTCAAGTTTTCTTATTTGGTCTTTTAGAATTTTGTTTAGCATGCTAGATATGATTCATTATCTCATAGGGATTACTATAATTTGCTAACAATGTTATTCTATGTCAATGAATCACCATTTTGCAGATTTTAGTGTCCTACAAATGGCGCTAGAAGGAGGGCAGCTTATTCCTATTTGTTTATGTTAAATGCATTAAACAAGAATACAAAGTCTTTACTTCTGTCCTTAATTGATTAATGCATTGCTCGAAAGTTTGAACTTCTCTTCCACGAATCTGTCAAATATTGCATTTGTTGATGGTATTTAGGCTTCGTGACAAATAGTTCACATACTTGGTTAATGCTTTCACAATTCTTTTTTTAGGGGATTGTTCTAACACAACTGTGACAAATTTCAGAATAATAATGACAAAGTTTGAGTTCACGGAAATGACTACATAAGTAGATGTTCATGTCGTTATCCTCGTTGGTAACATGTTGCATAAACCATGTAGCCTATCACAGGAAATCTGATGAGAAATAGCCGATCTCATTGATCACATGGCTTTCCATTTGCATATTTAGGGTTATGAGCAGAAGAAGAGATGGTATTGTTTTTCCTTTAAGCTTTGTTGGGACTTGTCATCCAAATCTCCAAAGCCTCTATTTCAAATTATATTTGCCATTGGTATAAATGTAGGATGGCAACAAAAATCTAAAGGAAAATGTGCATAATGACTATTGACTGTTTAATGTGTATTCCCTATGCTTTAAGTGATTTAGAATGACTTGATCTTATGCTCAAAGTTGTCTGACTTGATGTTTTTGATATTGCGGTCAAATGTTGGCATGATACCTTTCCTGCACAAACTGTCTTCATGCGCTAAAGAAAACATCCTGACTAGAGTAGTTGCATTCGCTTCAGCCCCTCTGCTACCAACCCCACCATCGTATCAGCATCCTAGGACCGCAACATCCAGGTCTGGAACCTAACCAACTGCAATCTCAACAACACACATGTAGGTCATAGTAGCTATGTGAACACTATTAATGTCTAGCTTGATGGCTCATTTTATGCCAGTGGCTGAAAGGATGGAGTCACTATGTTTTGAGACCTTAGCGAGGGCAAGAAACTTTATTCTCTCGATGCCAGGAATATCACCCATGCCCATATCAGCTATGCAAAGTTTCTGACAGTTTACCTCATTTCATCATGAATCAATTGGTAATCGTTTGGCTCCCACTAAGACTTATGTTTGATCGCAATCCCCTTTGTTGTCAATAGAAGTGATCTTACTCACCTTGATATTCATGGTGCCTGTGAGTCTCAATGTCATGGGTCCATTTTTTCCATTCTAATTTGCGTTCTTTCCATTCATTTTATCCACCAAACTGTCAACTCCTTCATCACATGATGCACAATGAAAATTCTATTTGAATTCTCTACTGTATCCGTTCATTTCTTGCAGATTTGCAGCACTTTCAAATTAACTCTGCTCAACTCCTCTCCTTAACTCCACACTGCTCCTGCCCATCTGACCACTCGCCTAGGGGTATCTCTCAAGGCATGGTAGTAAGCCCGAAAGCTCGAAAAAGAACCTCCTCCACTTCCATTCTTTCTTCCCACACTGTAGACTATTTCTTGTAACGACTGCTAGCATCTTGCCATCAGTCAGATAAGCTGTTGCTTCTCTCAGTGAAGAGTTCTTTCAGATCGACGGTCATTTTTTATTCCACATTTATCTATTTCTTTCTGGAGTCAATTAATGTATATGGCCGTGGGTGAAGGAGATGATATCTAGCTTTAAGTTTGACAAAGATTTTGTACGTGTCCAGCACTAATAGCAGTAACAGTAGCACTTAGTGCAGTCACCACACCACTGCCACTTACCTTATCTCGAGCCCCACAGTCATGAATGAAAGCCAACTGTAAAAGCAACTGGCAGACAGATATTTCGCGCTTGTAGCCTGGTCTTTGACATTTAAATCATTTCTCTGTCAGCTATGGTGCGGCAAGTGGTAGGTTGCTCACTATAATTAAATCATTTCTCTGTCAGCTGAAACATAGCAATTGCTTATTTGGTCCATAGTGGCGTTGATTATCTTAAGTTATTATCTTTTCGCAAGTCATCTCATACTATTTTAAACTGTGAATGTATAGGTACATGGACATTGTGTGTTTAACAACAGCCTCCACATAGTCTTCATGAAGAGATTTTCTATGAGTGTTGTCGCAAGAAAAGTCATGGATGTAACATGCCGTTTTAACTGCGCAATCCCATCAACATAAATATTCTGACTAGCTAGTGAATCTTGGATTGATCTCCTTAGTATCTAGCTAGTTGTTTACATTTATTCGATACAACCCCCACATTCGTTTAATCCACTGACAAGTGAAATGAAATCATCATGGTCGTCTAAACATTCTTTGCAGGCTGCACATAGCATTAAGGGTTGTAAGTCTTGCTTAAAATGTTTTGAGTTCTTTTTGCTTAGGAAACACATAATCACTTTTAGCAAGCACATGGTTGACTACATTTAAAACACCAATCTTGTCTCCACCTAATTTGGGTGGCGCTGCGAGAGTGCTAGTTCTTGCTCATTAACCATCTTTGGGATGCATTATATGTGTTTCCTATTCAAATGAAATATTGGATTGAATGCATTAGGAATCAAACTTATTACACATTGATGAGTATTTGGATTATTTCAGGGCCATAACTTTTGACATTAATATTGTTATCTTTTGTTGTCCTTGGCACCTAGGAGGTAAGAAGGGTTTAATATTAATGTGAAGCATTTCATATCAACTTGAAGGTATTTAAGTTTTCTTTTCTACTCATTGACGTGATTCACTATCGACAAGTAATAAGGCATGATTCACTTATGAATGCTTTTCGTTGTCATAATCATTCATCTTTGCAATTGAGATCACTCTATTGTGCCAAATTAGTAATGAAAATGAACTTAATCAAATAATTTAATCCTTGCATGATTATTTTCTTTTTTACAGGAAAGTGAAGAAGGGGGAGGCTTTTCATTTGCACGAAGATATGACAATAGTGAAGCATCAAAACTAAACAGAGGAAAATTAAGTGAAGTTGAAAAAAAAAACTTGAGGATTAAAAAGGAAAAGCATTTTTTAATGCTTATTATAATAATCTAGAGCTCCAATTCCTGCTCTCGTTTTCTGTTTTAAGCCAACTGACTTTATCTTTTTGGACTTAAAATTAATCCTCAATTCATGCTTTGTCAAAGTTGGTTAAAATTGAACCTTAGACACTTACTAGATTTCAATTTGGGATTAAAATTGAACAAGGCAACCTTCACACTTGGATTTTGGTGCTTAAAACGAATTCATCACTGCTTTTTGGACTTAAAATGAACAATTGTTTGCCATGCTTTGTAATCTTTTTCACAAAGTAATATCATCAAAAAGACGTATGCGCTTCTCTCGCGCCTCACGGCGATCTTGAGAATCAAAAGTCTTTTTATGATATTAAGTTGTCAAAAATATTGCCTCCACACTTCAATTTGGGATCTAAAATTGAACAAAACATGCGAGTGTGAGCACGATATATTGCGGAGGTTCTCCCCTTTGTTTTTCAATGAAGGTTGTGTGAACGACGGGATATGTTAGCTCACTATTTTTATCTTAGAGGGCCTGCCTTGTGGGAAAAAGTAATCACCCAAGGGAACGACCCAACCGGGAACACGCTAAAGCCAAGCGACTTCCACCCGGGATATAAGTGTGGATATTGGAACAAAGGCCAATATCACGAGGATTATTCCGACGAGATGGACAGCAATGGACTCTCGCCGACGTTGGATAATCCCCCACGAACGGAATGCCCGAATTAGAACCCTTGTTTAGAAATTGGCCAAAACCTTATCTATCTTGTTGGTGCAAGAGGTCATGTCCTCTGAAGCCGCCCCACATAACATGTGGTCTTGTTGTGGAAATGGAAAGTATGCCATGGGAGATTCATGGGTACTAATGCTTGGCTGACCCGAATAAGTGAGTGCCGTGGAGGGGAGCCAGTGTGGTCAAGCATTTAGCCATTCGCACAAGATATGCGCAGCTGGATTTATCCAAGTGGGAACCCAACAAGGTATTGTCTCATCATCCTAGGGTTGTAAAAAGTGCTTGGAATCAAAACACATTGCTTGAATCTGAAACAGTGGAAAACAAACATTCAACAAGTCATCAGAATTTCAAACCCTTTAGGAAAGCAAATACCTTTGACGAATTCAAGTGTTCATGCTTGCCCTAGGGATTTCATCCTTAAAGGCTTCTAAGCATTTGGATTTCATCTCAATTTGCTTACTAAAGTCAACAATAGGTAACCTTCGCCTTGATTTCCTTGATTTCGGCATAACACACTTTGTGGGATAAAGGGAAATTAGGACATTGGACATTTAGTTTGAAAAACATAATCAAGAAAGTGTTTGTGGTAAAAAGAACTGAATCTAAGACAAGATAAAAGACAAATTTGATTACACATGTGTTTTCTAACATGATCAAAATCCCAAAAAATCAAAGTTCAAGAAGCTTAGTCTTAAAGCTCGTGAGAAGCATCTTGAGAGACTTTTCGAGTTCAGAATATAGCGTGTTCTTCAACACCGAGGTCTTGTAAGAAGAAGTGTTATTCTAGGTCAAGTCTAGGATCAAATTCAATCAGTTTCATCCATCTTTTCAACCATCAAAATCAGTCAAATTTCCATCTCACCAACAGCTCTTGGAATCTTTGTAAACATCTTTTATGCTAAACTTTTAGGCGAAATCAAAACATCTTTGTTTAACATATCTAGTCAAACCATCATCTTATACACGAGTTCTCTCTTGGATAATACAACTTCCTAGGGTTTACGAGTTCATCTTGTTTGGCTTAACACACCTAGCCAAATTATCGAATCATCACCTTGTTTGACTTGACGCACTTAGTCAAACTATCATCTTGTAGGAGTTCACTCTTGGATAACACAACTTCCAAGAGTTTTACAATTACATTCATCACTCTTGTTTGACTTATCGCATCTAGTTAAACCATCAATCCAATCACGATAAATCAAAGTCCTAAAAAGTTTAGCATTTCCTTCAAAAAATTTTAAAGAGTTCCATTCATCCATATCACTCATCTTCCATTTATCTCATCCTCATCATCGCTTTGATCCTTCAATTATCCTAGTTCTTCACTTTTTTGAACCTAAGGTTTAGACCGATCTAAAGGATTAGAGGTTCATCTCTTACATTCTTGAAAATTGATCTTCATTTTATGGTTCAAACTCGATCTCAACACAAGAGGGACATGGAATATAAATTTGATCCATCCATCATGAGCAATTCAATTCAACCAAACTATCCAAGCCTTGCAATACCATTTGATTATCAAAGCTTGTACAATGCATACATGGGAGCATTATCTCATACAAATATCAATGGTACAACGAATGTGAGTATGCCCGATCCAAAGTTTGGAACATCTTTCCCAATGATAGATTCAAATCCAAGTCCAAATCTGCAAATCTATCAACCAAATGCTCAATGCATGAGTTTTTCAAACAACATTATCCCACAAAATCCATACATACCAAGTGCAACTTTACCAAACATGACCATTTCAAATCCACACTTGGTAAACTTTGGGGTCGACATGTTTACAAATCCCCCTAATGTTGTTCAAAATCCTAGCAATATGTTGATGACTCTAGGTATTGATTCAAGTCAAGGTAACACCATGCAAAATCAAAGTTACCTAAATCCAAGCAATATGATTCCCAACCACAACAATATTCAATTTCAATCTATCATGCCAAATCAAAACATCATACCAAATCATCCCATTTTTCCATCGATATCGCAAAAACAGATGGAAACCATCCAAGCAACCCCAACAATCAACACCATTCCCATTCCACCACCACCGCCACCACCGACAAAGCACAACACAACCAATTCATTCTCCATCATGTTGCAAGAAGCTTCCCGCAAAAAGGCACTCCAAGCCCAACAAACTACACAGCTAGTTGCTCAGCAAGCACAAGCGGCTCAAGTAGCCCAACAAGCACAAGCGCAAGCAGAATTCTACGCACTATTGCAATCAATCCAAGAAGAAGTAGCACAACAAAGAGCCCAACAAAAAGCATTGTTGGCACAAAAACAACATGACAAACAACAAGCATTGTTGGCTCAGCAGCAAACGCAAGCCTTACTCCTCAACAAATCTTGCAACAGATTCCCACCGCAATTGTTGAAAACAAAAATCAAGATCAATCTATCAATAAGCACTTTGAAGATGTTTCAACCTTGACCAATGATCAAATCATCACACACCAAGAGTCACTTTTCAATCACGATCAAAACTCACTAACAATACCCAACAATGATCAAATCCAAGAAACATTAACATCATTTGATCCTATGTCTGAGAACATTGACAATCCCTCCACCAAAATTGTTGAAAACAATGATCAAAATCAATCCATCAATGAGCACATTGAAGATATGTCTACCCCATCCATTGATCAAATCGTCATTCATCAAGAGCCACTTTTTAATGATCTATTTCAAGGAGTATTGGAATTGTTTGATCCCATTGACATAGTCCATGATCCATCGACCAATGACCATATTGAAAATGTCTCTACATCACCTTATGAGCTAGAGGACATATCTCAAGAACGTATTCCAAAGCGCGATCAAAATCTCCCATCAAGGTCTAGCAATGGCCCTTCCAATGACATATTGACATCCTTCGACCTCATGATTACGGATAGTGAAGGAATCCTCAAAGATCAAAAGGATATCATATCAAGTTGAAGATATTAATCAGGAAGTCATCCCACATGCAGAAGATCCTATCACTTATAAACTTGGATCACTCACCTTTTTAAAGGCTAGCTATCTCATCAATAAAGAAGCTGACACATTTGAAGGTCCACCACAGAGTAGAGAAGGAGAAACACCTTGTTTCCAAGGGAAATCATATCCTTTTGCAAATAAAATGTTTCAACAAATGAATTATCAAGGCAGAGGATTAGGCCTACAGGAACAGGGTATCCTAGAACCAGTGCAAATTTTGGGCAATCCTAAGCATCAAGGCCTTGGTTACTCAACAATCAAGGGATCTCAACATACTGGTAATATTATCACCATACTGGGGGCAACTTCGTCTCGAGCAAACATCAACATAGGGAGCACGAAGAATCCTTATGATGAAACTGATGCCAATACTACAACCTGCCATGTCACGAATCTTCATCCACCTATCACCCCATCCACAAATTGGGACCAACGTCAAAAGAAAGATTTGAATCAAAGGACGAAGCATGAAGGACAAATCAAATACAAGTGGATACCAAAGATTACAAAGAAATATTATCCCTATCAAACTCCATCAGTCAAAGAAAGTATGGGGAAAAATAAAAATGGGGCAAGTATCCATCAAAGATTTCCACAAAGGAAAAAGCAGGCTTCTCAAGCAACGTACAAAGTGTATCAAGCAGTTGGTCCAAATTCCATGCACACTTCCATATCCACCCATTATTGCTCATCTTCCCAAGTTTGGAGAGTCAAAGGTTCCAAACCATCGACCAATCCATATTTTATCCCTAAACACACTCCATCCATGCCTCCACGCATGATATCCAATTCACACATTGACCATGTGTTGGCAACGACCCTTCATCATAAGGATTCAAAAGGCACTCTATCGCGATGTGCGCACAAAGACAGAGTTAACTCTAGTATCAGAAAAGCAGAACAAATTTCTCAAAAGTTGCATTCAAGTGCACGTATCTTGGCAAGACAACTTCTACAAGCAGGATATCGATGGCACGTTATGACAGAAGCATCAACATCAGCACCACTAGGTGGTTCAGCATTAGCTTAAAATCTCTCAGAAAATACAAAAAAGATCGGAAAATGTCCTGAAAAAATGGTCACCTTGATGAAAACCTGGCAAACAGGCATCTTGGTGACAACAAAAAAATAAAAAGATACAAAAAATCCAAAAAAAATAAAATAAAAAATCAGAAAAAGGATTGAAAACAGTAAAGAAAAAAAATCGTCCTCCAGTGAAAATCGCTTCGGTGGCGCTTTGGACAAGTACCATGATGAAAACCTGGCAAACAGGCGTCATGTGTAGAATCAAGCATCTATGTGCGCCAGTTCACAAGAAAGAATCTTATCACATCCATAATGAAGCCAACATTCCATCCATATCATCCGTTCATCCATGAACCGTTTATCCAATCCAGTTTCCATCTACATCCATACTCCAAGTTATCTTGACCTTGGAAAATTTTGGTGCACGCTTTACACTTGTTTAT
>VCHN02002025.1:0-18890 GCA_007115665.2 Sequoiadendron giganteum | reverse complement strand
TTACACATTGTGGGGGGGCTACATAGTCTCTATCTTTCCCTCTTATGGGGGATCATTGATTATATATACATGATGTATGTATTCCTTGGGGGGTGCTATTGAGTCCTGCATCTATGTGTCTTGTTCTTCTTTTCTCTCTTTTGGAGTGGGGTTTCTTCCCATAGGGTTTTTTCAACTTTTCTTTGATTTTGAGAGATTGCATCTTCATTTTGCATAATAATTATCCCTAAGTTTTCACTTAAGGGCGGGTGTTAGTGTTTTAAGTTTAACATAGGGTTTGTTAGGTCTCAAAAATACAGGTTTGAACCACAAGAGGTTGCCAAGCTCTTGACAAATTTTTGGCTAACGTACAAGGCCAATTAATGTAATTCAACCTTCTACTCTTTAGGATTTTCTAAACCTAGGTGGGTATACCTTTATAATGAAGTAGATTTTAGAATTGTATGAATTGGTTGAAATTATGAATCTATCTACAGTGGCATGAAATACAATAGATGAACACCTACAAATTAATTCTACTGAAATTTGGGATGTGAATGTTTGAATAAGATTTTATAAAATTCTAAACTGAAATGGGTAAGACTAGTGCCTACTTCTATTGGGCTAATGGATTCAAGAGATGAGTGATGGGTGACTAATATTGGCTACAACTCAAACTGTTTGGCACTTGAATATTTATACTTTGTATAAATGTGTAGGGATGTGACTGGAAGACACTTCTTATTGATCCAATCAAGATCTATTAGGTTATTGTGATCTATCTAAGAGGATTTTAATCCTTCCTTGAAGGAACCAATTAAAAGGGATCACACGGTGACAACAAATGTGTACTGACAAAATGAAAAATATCTTGATATATTCAATTTTGAATAACTTAATGGTATTGTCTGGAGACATTGTGGCAGTCTTCAATTATAGACTCTTCTTATTGATCCAATTGATATTTCCAAATTACTGTAATCTATCTAAAGGATTTTATTTCCTACCTGAAGAAACCAACTAAGCAAATTACACAAGAACAACAAATGTGTCTGAAGAATTTAGTATTCTTCTTGGAATAAATTCAAATAATAAGGAACACCAACTTGGAGATAGCCACATGATTGTTTAACTTAACAAACAATTGACACCAATATTTGAGTCACCAAATGAAGCTTTCTTGTCAATTATATTATTTCAAAGAATTTTGCAATACACATCATAATGTTTTATTTCAGCAACTGATCTACCTACTGATAATTTTCTAACCTACAACTACCTTCTTTTGATGATTTTATTTCATCTTTCATATATAAATTGTTCTCGGGTTACAACCCTTCACAGCACCCGTCTGGTGTAATTCTTCTTTTCAGTGCAGCCCGTCATTTTAAAATATTTAATTAGTTGCCTTTGGAAAATTAAATATTTTAACTTTAATCTCCCCTTTTGCATCTTCGTGAAAAATCAATTTCAGTAATTATCATATGCTAGAAACTTTTGTGTTGTATTTATTTTCATTAAATTAGTTGGGTAAAATAGTCACCCATTATTAATCTCTTCTGTGGAAATGTAGTTACCCATCTTGATATTTATTTTCTTCTTCAATTTCCTGGTGAAAATATTTTCCCTCCAGATGAAAATGTAATTGTATTTTACATTATTGAGTGCAAAGTTTTTATCATTGATGTTTTACCATTATCTTAATGAATCCCATTTCATTTTATTTCTCCCATCCTATATTTTATTTAAACAAACTAAAATAATGTGTTCTTCTCGTGTATCAGAGTATCGACATGACTTGAAGTATTGAGAAGGTTTAATTTTTTCCACCGATTTCATACCTCTCACCAATGAAATTCCTTTCTCTTCTATCAGTGTGAGTCTCTCTAAAAGTTATTAGAGTAAAGTAATTAATTAACTTTACTCTCCTCTTAAGATTTCGCCTTGCACACATATTAGTCATTTAATAATTAATATTAATTATTAAATGCACTCACCTTTAGGGTTAGGTTTTCCTTTTAGGTTTTGATCTCCTTTTATAAGGATTGATCTCTTGTATCATTTTATGCTCTATTCATTTTTCTGGAATACATCTTGCACATTGTGAGAGCCAAACCCTTTTCTTGATCTCTCTCTTTCTCTGTGACAAGTCTTTTGCATGCAGGTATTGATCGGGTTCTGTGGATTTGTATTTCTCAAATCCTACATGGTATCAGAGCTAGATCTGCTGTAGCTTGTTCAATTTTTTGAAAGATTTAGAGATCTAGGTTTGGCTGCATCAGATTTGGTTTTATTTTCAGATTTTATTTTGGCATAGGAGGTTTCCTTTTTTTTGGTACACTTTGAGCTCAAACGCACCTCATCATTGAGTTCACAGTGTCCAAAAACCCCTAAATTGATTGTTCATTCATCTATTTTGGCTACAGTTGTTCTAGGAAGCAAAATGCTTTTGCCCTACGGTCGTACGGCCCTAAGGCATGTTGTTCGAAAAAAAAAATCAATTTTTTTTAAAAATAATTGCATTTTTTTATTAATTTTCTAGGTTGGAAAACTTGCGGACAGTATTAATTTGGGCCGCCACTCGTCGGCCACCAAGTGGCCGCCTACCAGCCGCTCAACCAGCAGCGCCCACCGACCACCAGCCCACTGCTAGTCTGCCACCCCCATGCGCCACCTGTCGCCAATCCACCACCCTCGTACTCCACTCGGACCAGCCTGAGCTCCGTCGTCGCACCACCAGCCACCACTTGTGCACCAGGACCCCTAGTCGGCCATGTGACCAGGGGTCGAAGGTCTTAAGCCCCTGAGGGCTGTGATTTTTTTTAAAAAAACCCTTTGGAGCTGCTTTCATGAAATCAGATGTATCTCGGGTGTCAGAAAGCTGGTTTTGGCGCCGTTCTGATGGTGTATGAAAATTTTCAAAAATTTGCAGTTTGCATGCATTTTTTTGCAGTCAATGACTGATGTTGCTTTGTACACTCCGGAGGGCATAACTTTGTCAATTTTTCTCCATTTTTCAAAAGTGGATAGGCATCGGAAAGGTGGTTCTGTGCTCTTTCCAGATATGTAGTTTATTTCATCAGAAAATTCTTTAGGTACACAAAGATTTGTCTCAATCATATACTGCTTTCTATTGTTTTTTGGCTTTCAGTTTGTACTTGGGATTAGTTTTTTGCATTGTGGGGGGGTGTTTTTTCCTACTTTCTATTATTTACATCAGAAAAATAGAATCTATAAACACCAAAACAAAAAAACCCCTTCTGCATCTTCTGTCTAGTTCTAAAAGACCACTTAATAATAAAAAAACACATTCAGAGTAGTTGAGGCATAGTTCATAGCATGGTCGACAGATCTATTGAGCTTCTCACACTGCATAATTATCACACTTGGAAGGGTCGCATGATGACACTTCTCCAGTCTTGAGGGTTATGGTCCTATTTGGATGTGGTTTAGCCTCCATTGACTCATGCCTTTGAGGTTATGTAGCACATGAACAATATGGATCAGGCTATGGGATTGATTGCTTTGCACATTTCAGACAGTCTCCTATTTCATCTTGAAGGGTGTCTCACACCTAGGGCCTACTAGACCAAGTTTGAGGGACTTTTTGGCACTATCAATGAGTTTAGAGCATTGCAGCTTGAGGCCGAGTTGACTTCCTTGGTACATGATTCCTTTCCTTCCATTGAGGACTTTCTGATGAAGTTCAAACAGCAGAGATCTATCTTACAGGGTTGTGGCAAGAATAAGACTGATACAAAGTGCATCTTCTTGATCCTCTCCAAGCTTCAGGTTCCATTTCAGATATTCTCATCAACCTTCTATTCCACCATGGATGCCTTGGGTGCTCACCATGTCATGCCTACCTTTGAGGTGTTTTGTGATCGTCTAACTCATGAGCAAGCCAACCTCAAGCAAATGGACTCACTTTCAGGTTCATAGAACCAAGCGTTGGTAGCCCAATCCTGCAAGGGAAAACAGAAGTAGAAATCGAAGCCTAAGAAAAATTCAGGGGCTAGTGAGCATTCCTCCAAGCCACCACCTAAGTCTGATTCACACCCATAGCCCAAACAGAACAAATCTTCCAAGTCTGGTGAGTCTTCCTCTAAGACTAAGAAGAAATCCGGCGATCCTTGCAGTTTTTGTGGCAAGGAAGGGCATCCAGTTTCCAGGTGTTGGAAATGTTTAGAGGCTTTAGAGGAAGCCATGCAGCAGCATCATATCACTGCACCTCAGCCTCCTTCCCAACCCACAGGGAAAGGTCATGCTCTTTCTGCATGAGCATTGTCCTCAGAATCCACTTGGATTCTAGATTCTGGTGCTTCTCACCATATGACACACATAGAGGATTTGGTCACCACTCTTGCCCCTACAGGCACTAGACATATTGCAGTTGGTGACTTAGCACAGCTTTCAGTTCAGGGTTCCGGTACTGTTTCATTGGATGGTGGTTGTCTTCAGGATGTGCTATTGGTTCCCGACATTTCGACAAACCTTCTATCCGTTTATCAGATTTGCCACTCTGGCTCTGGTAAGACAGTTGAGTTCTCACCACATGATGTGGTTATTCGAGACCTTCATGATCCTAACTTGGTTGTGGCTACTGGGAGTGTGGATTCTACATCACGCTTATATAGATTTGATGGTTTTGAGAGTTCAGACATTGTTGGTTCCTCTCTTATAGCACATGCAGATTCAGTGAGCAGGCTTTGGCATGAGCGTTTTGGCCATGTCAATTACAGATATCTCCAGCAGATGAGTACTTAGGCAACTTGTGATTGGGCTCCCACAGATTTCTTGTACTGATGGTGTATGTCGAGGTTGTGCCCTTGGCAAACATCATCGAGATCCTTTTCCTAAGGGTCACGCCACTCGTGCTAAGGCACCCCTAGAGTTGGTACATAGTGATCTTATGTCCTTTCTGACTCACTCCTTTTCAGGGGCCCGCTATGTGCTCACTTTTATTGATGACTTCTCCAGACGTACATGGGTGTACTTTCTTAAGTACAAGTTTGATGTCTTTGACTCATTAGGACTTTTAAGACATTTGTGGAGAAGCAATCTGGACTTTCTATCAGGAGGATACGCACAGATAATGGGGGGGAGTATGTTAATCAGGCTTTCAGAGATTTTTGCACTGAGCATGGTTTACAACATCATTTACAGTCCCTCACACCCCTCAGCAGAATGGTGTCGCTGAGAGAAAGAACAGAACCTTACGAGAGATGGAAAATTGTATGATACAGTCTCGAGCTATGAGTTCTTCATTTTGGGCTGAGGCAGTCAATTGTGCCAATTATATTCAGAATCGGATGCCTCATAAGGCATTGCGACATATGACTCCAGAGGAGGCTTGGACCCATGTCAAGCCTGATGTTTCTACATTCTGAGTTTTTGGTAGTGAGGCTTGGGCATTTATTCCTGATGCTCAACAGAAAGCCATGGAGAAGAAAAGCCGACCACTCATATTTGTTGGCTACTGTGAGGATGTTAAGGCGTACAGGTTGTTTGATCCTGATTCCAGAGAGGTCTTGTTTTGGCGGGATGTCCAGTTTGATGAGCGCTATCCTCAGATGGATTCTCCATCACCAGCTTCTCCCTCATTGCCTACTCCTCCCTCTTCATCTCTTGAGGATTACTTATCTCTTGAGGATGATGTAGATGATGATGATCCACCATCTCCACCACCACCAGTTGCTCCGCATTTTCCTAGGTGGGCCCGTGTTACTGTTGAGGCAGTTGGTTCTTTGGCAGGTGATCCTTCAGATACTCGTCGTACTCGTGCTCAGACATCTGGTTCTAGTCTTTTGAGTCATGCCATTTCGGATGATCCTCAGAAGTTTTTAGAGGTGACAGGTCACCTTGAGTGGGATAGGGCCATGGATGAGGAGTATTCTTCTTTGATGAAGAATCATACTTGGGATCTTTGTCCTCTTCCTACGAGAAGAAAGTTGGTTCGGTGCAAGTGGGTGTACCGTACTAAGTATGCTGCAGATGGTTCTATTAATAAGTATAAGGCACGTCTTGTTGCGAAGGGGTTTTCTCAGGTAGAGGGTATTGACTACTCCGAGACCTTTGCTCCTGTTGCCAAGATGAACTCTATACGCCTTGTACTTTCACTTGCAGCTTCACAGGGATGGACAGTGTTTCAGATGGATGTGAAGAGTGCCTTCTTGCATGGAGACCTACATGAGGAGATCTATATGGAGCAGCCTTAGGGATTTGTGCAAGACACTTCTTTGGTTTGCAGACTTCGACGTTCATTGTATGGTCTCAAACAAGCCCCTCGGGCTTGGTATGAGAAGATGGACTCTTTCTTGCTTTCCTCTCACTTCACACGCTGTCATTCCGATCACACAGTGTATTCTCAGCGTCAGGGGGGTGATCTTTTGATTCTTGTGCTATATGTAGATGATCTCATTCTTACAGGTAGCTCATCCTCCATGATTCAGAGTGTTCAGAGAGCCTTGATGGAGCAGTTTGAGATGACAGATCTCGGTCTTCTGCACTTTTGTTTGGGTCTTCAGGTTATTCAGTCTTTGGATGGGATTTCCATATTTCAGGAGAAGTATGCTCTTGATATGCTTCAACGATTTGGCATGCTTGATTGCAAGTCTGCCCCACTCCATTTTAGTCAGGTGTTGTTTTGTCTTCCACTTGTTCTACTCCTTCAGTGGATCCCACTTTATACAGGCAGTTGGTTGGCAGTTTGTTGTACCTAACACATTCTCATCCTGATCTTTCCTTTGCGGTTGGCCTTGTCTCTAGGTTCTCCCATGATCCTCATGAGAGCCATTGGCAAGTAGCCAAACGCATTTTGAGGTACATTCGAGGCACCACTCATTTTGGCATTCACTACACTTCAGGATCCCCTCATATCATTGGCTTCATTGACTCAGATTGGGCTGGTGATGTCAATGATCGGAAGTCTACTTCTGGCTTTGTTTTTTGCCTTGGCTCTAGTCCTATCACATGGTCTTGCAAGAAGCAGTCTGCTATTGCATTATCATCTACAGAGGCTGAGTACCGAGCAGCAGTCTTAGCTAGTCAGGAGCTTTTATGGCTTCGGCAGTTGATGATAGAGTTTGGGTTTCCTCCAGATAGTCCCACTATTCTTTGGTGTGACAATCAGAGTGCCATTCACATTTCTCGCAACCTAGTGGAGCATCAGCGGACTAAGCACATTGAAATCCACATGCACTTCATCAGGCAATTGATTCAAGATGGTTCTCTCATCTTGGAGTACATTCCTACATAGGAGTAGGTTGTAGACATCTTCACTAAACCTTTAGCATCTCCGCGCTATCTTCAATTGTGCTCCATGCTTGGGGTGAAGGAAGTTGTCCTTGGGGGGTCTCAGTGAGGCCTTCCTTCCTTCATGTTTTCTTTAAGCATGTTTCTTTATCTCTTTTTGGAGAGGAGTTTTTTCCCACTGGGTTTTCTCCTTTTCTCTGTTTCATAGAGATTTCCTTGTACTTGGGTACCTGATCAGGCCTAGTTGTCGGGACCCAATTTTACTTTCATGCATTGTAGTTACTTTTGCTTTCTTGCACTAGTTTGTAGCTGCACTCTTGCTCATCTTAAGGGGGGGTGTTAGAGTAAAGTAATTAATTAACTTTACTCTCCTCTTAAGATTTCTCCTTGCACACATATTAGTCATTTAATAATTAATATTAATTATTAAATGCACTCACCTTTAGGGTTAGGTTTTCCTTTTAGGTTTTGATCTCCTTTTATAAGGATTGATCTCTTGTATTTCTTTTATGCTCTATTCATTTTTTCTAGAATACATCTTGCACATTGTGAGAGCCAAACCCTTGTCTTGATCTCTCTCTTTCTCTGTGACAAGTCTTTTGCATGCAGGTATTGATCAGGTTCTGTGGATTTTTATTTCTCAAATCCTACATAAACAACTTTGGGACACTTGGCTTTCTCCTCTATTCGATTCTCCTTCACACTTGGCAAATTGTTCTACTAAAGGGAACACTCTCCTTGATTCTCTCTAACCTCTTCACTTTCAATTGTCGATCTCTCCAGATTAAATCCAGACCATTGGTTGTTGCCACATCAGTTTATGCCTTGGAAAATCTATAAATATAGCCTCATTCTACAACAAAAGGAACCCCAATCTTGAGCAACCTTACTCTACAGAATTTTCATTAGAGCAGTATGAGGATTTAGCATTTGAGAATTTAGCATTTTTAGTATTTAGAATCCATTAGCATAATCATGACTTGGTTATTAGCTGCATCTTAATTTATGTAGTTTCTTCAAATCATTATCATAGCATAGTCTCCATTTTCATACAACATCATAGCATCATTATCATATCCATCATATAGCTTAGCAATCAATCATGTAGGAATAGGTTTCTTGCGTTTTCTAGCATCGCATTCTTCAGGCTGTCATTCTGAAGGTCATAGTGCACAAACAATCTGAGAGAAATTATGATTTAACGAATCCTTGGAGATAGAGAACAATGGGATGGCTTTAGGGTATGTGCAGGATCATGATGGGCCAAAAAGTGGCGATATGTAAGTGATATGATGGCCCATGTGGCTGATAACCTTTTTTTAACCCAAATTTGATGAAACAAAAAGGGTTTTTAAAGAAGATTCTCAACTTTCCAAAAATATAAATTATTCTTTACTTTGAATTTAATAAATAATTATTATTTATTTTCTATTTGAATTATGACTAAAGTCCTGATTGATAGGCTAATTGAAAAACATCTATAACTTTCAAATAGTATCACATTTTTTGAATCCAAAACATGTGTCACATTCTATGCTTTGCATACTATAGGATTTTTTTTTTAAATGAATTTCATGAAGTTTTGACCAAGTTAAAGTGGTCAGACATACGAGTTTTTATATTTTTTAAAAGTTGTAATAAAAAATTCATAATTAATTATTTACTTGGAAAAAAAATACAAAAAAAATGCATCACATTGGGACATGAGTCCTCTACTTATATCTAAAATATTATAAAAATATTATCATTTTATTGTGGTTAGGGTGGTCAGACAGACACCTACTTCTTATTTTTCCCTTGAAATTTAAGTACTACTGCATTGAAATTTCAAATTTTCACCAAATAGATTTTTATTTTTTTAAATAAACCTAGTAGTTTATAAACTACATTAAATTTTCTACAGATTCTATTCTTACATGTTTTTGAAATAATATAGATAACTTATTCAAATTTTTACATCAAGTTGCCTAACTTTGATTTTTTGAATTTTCATCGCCACTTAAGGGCCTATTTTTTCCATGATGATCCTGCACATACCCTTTAGAGAGTTTGTTTGTTTCAATTCAATTAGATTGTTATTTGAATTCTCTAATATAATGTTTCATTGGTGTGTTTTTTAGCTTTAATTTACTTATTCACATTTTAACACCACACATAAATTGGTGCCCATCATGGGGCTCGAACCCACAACCACAAAATTAAAGCTAAACAACACACCAATGAACCGAGATGACCTAAGTATTGCTTGCATAAAACAGACAAGAGTTAATATTTTTCCTATAAAAATCCGGAATGCCATCAATGATACTTTGTAGAGCATGTCCCATGAAAAATTTGCACAGTAGTAATGATTAACTCACAGACAGCAAACAAAGAAAAATCATACTCCATCCTAGCTCCTCTAGTCCATGACATCCTTGAGTTTCTCCAAAGAAACGATAACAAAAATCAAGATACAACAATTGAACATTCATGCTAAAGTGATTAAATCATGCTTCAAAAGAGTATCATCCATTTAGATTTGTTTTGATTGATCTTGATGTTGATTTGGATGGTTGATGTTTAAACTTTGTGATTGATGTTCAATGTTGAGTTTTAGTTGTGATTGTTATGCTTGCTACGTTGTCTTACTCTTTGCTTGTTTGTTGGTTTAAGATCAAAGTAGATTGCCCCTAGTGAGTTCAAGATTTTTACCCCCAGTGAGAAACAACCAATTGTCATGAAAGCGTATGATTTATTTTTATTTTTTTGGATTTTGGAAATGTTTTGATTTTTTTGGATTTTTTGGAAAATGTTTTGATTCTTTTGGATTTTTGGAAAATGTTTTGATTTGTTTGGATTTTTGAATTTTTTACTATTTTTGGATTTTTCCAAGACATTTAAGATGAAATGAGATGACCAATTGAAGAAACAATATGCCCCACAATATAGGATAAGATGCATGATTAAGGATATGGTATGTAAGGTTTGGATAAAGTGTATAGGATAAGATGCATGATGTTCAAGAAGATCCTTAACCTTGTCAAGATCAAAGGTGAAAATGTAAGGAAATGAACATAAAGAGGATAATGACCATGAATGATAAGATGGACAAAACTTGCCACCAAGTGTAGAGTGTAAGAGGAATATGGACGATAGGATATGGATAGGGAGATGGATATGGAAGATAATATATGCATGATAGGGAGATGGAGGAAGGGCTTAAGCATCAAGTTTCACAACTAATATCCCTCAAATATGTGCTCTAATAAACCATGGAAATGGGAATTAGACTCATAAATGTTGGCATTATAGAAGAAGCTAAGGGATTATGCAAAGCTTTGGATTAAAGGAGGATAATGGGGGATGGATGTTGGATAATGGATAGGAGATTGGAAGGCTTATTGATGGATAGATGGAAAGGATGGAAATATTAACATTGGCACACACCTTGAAGGGTGGAGTGATGGAGGAAAAATGGATTTGGAAGATGATAGGTTTTTGTATGGAAGATTGGAGGAATCTTTTGGATTAGCAAATTTGGATGCCAATTTAGATTTTATTGCTTCTATGAGACTTTTAGGAATCCACATAGCTTTTGACTTTTATTTTTTCTTTGTGGGCCTTTTTGGCCTTTGATATTTTTCTTTTTGATTTATGGACCTTTGTGGTCTTTGAAATTTTTCTTTTTGCTTTGTGGGCCTTTGTGGCCTTTGGATTTTTTTCTTTTGACTTGATGTGTCTTTAAGGCCTTTTGAATTTTTCTTTTGAATTGATGGGCATTTGTGGCCTTTTAGATTTTTCATTTGATTTTGGATCAAATTTTCTTTTATTTTTGCATGTCTCTTCGAGGAGACATGTTGATCCTTTGATACATGTGGATTTTGATATGGAAGCTTTTGACATTTGGCACCCAAATTGCTTCCAAGAGCAATGGGAGGGGTGGATTGAGATGAATGATATGGAGGTATTATGGATAAGTTAATGTAGGTAGAATTTTGAAAGGGAATCAAGGATGTGTGTCTTTGTTGTTCTTGATGAATAGGATATGGAGGGATGTGGGACCCTAATATGGATGGAAGGGTTCATGAACTAGGTTTTGGATGATAAGGACCAAGGATAGATGGAAGGTTTGATGGACTAGGATAAGGACCTAGGATAGATGGAGGGTTTGATGGACTAGGATACCTAGGTTTATTTTGATGGAATCTGGACTTACAATGCGTACCAATGTCTTGAGCATGAGTTGTATAACCAAGGCCATGATAATATGGATTTTATTGGATATGAAGGGGTTCTAGGATACATTGTTCATAAAGGCCTAATCCTTTGCCTTTGTAGTTCATACTTTGACACATTCATTTACCAATGGGATATGTAAATTGTTTACGAAACAAGATGTGAGTCCATTTTGGGGAGGATACATGGGTGAAATGATAGGTGTTGGAAGTAAACTAGAGTGGATAAAGATGGAAGATCCCAATTTATAGGTGGGGGTTCATGGATAGCTTGAATAGGTGTGATAGGCTCTTGACATGGGGATGATGGAGTACTTTTATCTTGACTAGGAAAAGAATCATTAGGTGGAGGAGATGGAATAGCTTGCTCTTTATTAGGTATGGAATCATCATGAAGTGGTATGAAAGGCATATCTTGATCATTAGATGGTAAGGCCCCATCAGATAGGATGGAAGAAATGTCATTCTCCTAGGATGCGATGGAATCATGAGAGGGCATGGATTCATTAGATGGGGTGGAAGGAGGACTTAGAAGGATACTTTTATCTTGAGATGGAAGGGTATCATCGTGGGTGAATAATGAAATAAGGGGATCATCATAAGATTCTTGAGAGATGGGAAGGGCTTGTGGAATTTTGGTATCATTGGATGGAGTGGAAAGAATACTTTGATCTAGATGTGTAAGGGAGTCTATGCTAGCATGCCTAAGAGATTGACATGAATCATTGGATGTAGAGGGTGTGATAGGAGAGGGCGGTTGGATGGAATCATTAACTTGGGTGAAAGAGTCATGAGGTTTATTTTGGCTTATGGGGGATGGAGATAAATGCATGACATGATAGGATTTCTCAATATTATTTGTGTTTGATGGCTTATATTTGGGCTTCTCATTTAACCTTTACAAAAATTTAAAAACATTGAACTTGGATGATGTTTTTTTTGGTGGAGAGGATATCATGTTCATATTTATGTCAAATGGATAGATGTCTTGCAACTATCTTTTTGTGGTTCCCCTTTTCATGTCTTGGATCTGTTGTTGAAGATTTTGCATTTGGTGGGTCAAAGCACTCATTGGATCTGTATTTCATGAATCATCCCCAGTCCTCTTGGGAGATCCTTTTAATTGGTTAACATCAAAATGAGTAGGTAGTTTCACACCTTGGTTTGCCAACATCAGAAAATATTTCTCATCTTTTTCCAGAATCTTTTCCATGAATTTGTGGAATTTGGGATCTTGTTGAGCTTGTAGAATGTCCTCATCCTTGTTGAGCTTTTAGAATGTCCTCATCCATGATTTCATCCATTTTAGGTTGGTGGAATCTATGAAAGGGGTTTTCTTCACCTTCAGCCATGGTAGTTTGAGTTTCAATTTCTTGTTCTTTAAGTTTTTTTTTTTTTTGAGATCTTGTTAAAACGAGCATGCAAGTGATAAAAGTTTACTATACTTTGATCTTTGTTTAGGAGTGCCAAGGAGATTCCTAAGTCAAATATAATGATGGATTCTATTGATGAGACTAAGGTGACAAGTTTGATGATAGTGTGTTGTATTGTGATGAAGGATGATAGATCCTGATGATGAAACTCAGCTAACAATAAGAGATAGTTTTGATGATTGGGCACTTTAAGATGGTTTGATCCAAGTTTTAGTTAAGAGAAATTCACTTGCAAATGCTAGTTTCTTCAAATTTAAAGTGATGGTTGAATGAGGAATGATCTGTGCTGAGGAAAAAATTCCTAAATCTAGTTTCAATTATCTAACATATGTTCAAATTATCTCTCTATTTGTGAGTCAAATGGATGCGCTAAAATAGATTCCATATGTGCTAAAAGATGGTATAAATGCGCTAAAACAGAGACTGGATGCCCTAGAAGATGGCACAGATGCGCTAAAACAAAGACTAGATGTGCTAAAAGATGGCATGGATGGGCTAAAATAGAGACTGGATGCGCTAAAAGATGGCATAAGTACGCTAAAATAGAGATTGGATGCACTAAAAGATGGCACAAATGCGCTAAAACGGAGACTGGATGTGCTAAAAGATGGCACAAATGTGCTAAAAAAGAGAGTGGATGCACTAAAAGATGGCACAGATGCACTAAAATAGAGCCTGCATGCGTTAAAAGAATAGGTAGATGCGTTGGAACAAAAAGTGGATGCGCTAAACTAGAAATGGTCACCGTTTTTAAAGTTGGTTCAATTTTCGTATTTTTAACTCAGTGAATGGGGTGTTTTCTGGATGAAAGATTTTCTGAATAGTGAGTTTTTCTGGTTTTCTTGCTTGTGAATCAAGTGTTTTTAATGGATGATCTCTTGAAAAATGATTTCAAACATAGCAGCAAGTAGGACAATAGTTTGTTTCACCCTATGAGCTAAACATTAAGTGTATGTTCAAGGATCTGGTCTAATCCCTTTGATTTCCATAGGTATTAAACAATAGCAAACAAATCAGTCACTTTTCTAATGTCAAGGGTCATTTATAATATCATAGCCCACATCTTAAAACTACATCAGCTCACACAACCATGTCACCCCCTAGAGGGTGCCCATGTTTTTGCCTTTTTGGGGTCTTAACCAAAAGTCAATTCCTTTAGTTTTGGCTAGTAATTCCTGGTAGTTATATGGTGAGTATCTTGGGGGCAGATTCTTCCCTCCCCTTGCACTATGAATATTACAATGTTCGGAAACTGACTCGGTTGGCTACTACACTTAAAGTTCTTACTAAGGGTTTCGTTCGGTGTAGAAAATGATAAACTCCTTTAGGAGACCTCCCAACCTTTAGAAAAATGCTTTGGGGATGTGCTAAAATATGGCACAGATGGGCTAAAATAGAGACTGGATGCACTAAAAGATGGCATAAGTATGCTAAAATAGAGATTGGATGCACTAAAAGATGGCACAAATGCGCTAAAACAGAGACTGGATGTGCTAAAAGATGGCACAAATTTGCTAAAAAAGAGACTGGATGCGCTAAAAGATGGCACAGATGCACTAAAACAGAGCCTGCATGTGTTAAAAGAATAGGTAGATGCATTGGAACAAAAAGTGGATGCGTTAAACTGGAAATGGTCACCATTTTTTAAAGTTGGTTCGATTTTCCTATTTTTAACTTAGTGAATGGGGTGTTTTCTGGATGAAATTTTTTCTGAATAGTGAGTTTTTCTGGTTTTCTTGCTTGTGAATCAAGTGTTTTTAATGGATGATCTCTTGAAAAATGATTTCAAACATAGCAGCAAGTAGGACAATAGTTTGTTTCACCCTATGAGCTAAACATTAAGTGTATGTTCAAGGATCTAGTCTGATCCCTTTGATTTCCATAGGTATTAAACAATAGAAAACAAATTAGTCACTTTTCTAATGTCAAGGGTCATTTATAATATCATAGCCCACATCTTAAAACTACATCAGCTCACACAGCCATGTCACCCCCTAGAGGGTGCCTGTGTTTTTGCCTTTTTTGGGTCTTAACCAAAAGTCAATTCCTTCAGTTTTGGCTAGTAATCCCTGGTAGTTATATGGTGAGTATCTTGGGGGCAGATTCTTCCCTCCCCTTGCACTATGAATATTACAATGTTTAGAAACTGACTCGGTTGGCTACTACACTTAAAGTTCTTAGTAAGGGTTTCGTTCGGTGTAGAAAATGCTAAACTCCTTTAGGAGACCTCCCAACCTTTAGAAAAACGCTTTGGGGATGGTTATCTTGTACACTACCGTTGAATGTGAGTTTCCTCATATTCACTTTTGATTATAGTGGGTTGGAAAACTTGGTTTTAGTTGTTCCCACTTAGGTCGTTCTCGTAGGGTGAGTACTTTTTCCTACTATGACAAGCCTTCTAAAGGTGCTAATACAAGAAAAGAAAGATTGAGTTTGGCATTCTGGTCACCCAATGAAGGGGAGAGCATAGGCCTATCACTTTACAAGCACAAAGTACATGGTGGTCATTAATCCTATTAATTAAACTAGGTGCCTAATTTAATCAAAAGAAGATAAAAACTAACTCCAGCTCCTGCAAACACCGTTAGTAGTTTCAAATAATCATCTTTGACAAGCATATTAAGCCCCTACAAAACATAAAATATAGATCAGTTCTTGGAATTTTAAATTTCTGCAAAGAAAACTAGATGCGGTAAAACAAAGGCCATATGCGCTAAAAGATCAATCAGATGCACTAAAAGAACTACTGAATGCGCTAAAAGATCTACTGAATGTGCCAAAATAACTACTAAATGCGTTAAAAGAACTACTGAATGCACTAAAATATCTACTGAATGCACCAAAATAACTACTAAATGCATTAAAAGAACTACTGAATGCACTAAAAGATGATCCTTATGCATTGAAAGATGAGCTAGATGCACTAAAAGATGTTTCATATGCATTGGAAGAAACCACCAGTGCACTACACAGAAATTCAAGTCCAAATCTGTAAACAAAATTTCCAGAAGATGTTAATAAAAATGGGGCTAAGCCCCACGGTGGGTGCTAATTTATGTGCGGTGTTAAAATGTATGTGAGAAAATTAAAGCTAAACAACACGCCAATGAAACATTATATTAGAGAATTCAAATAACAATCTAATTGAATTCAAACAAACAAACTCTCTAAAGTTGTCCCATTGTTCTCTATCTCCAAGGATTTTTCAAGTCATTATGGCTCTCAAATTGTGTGTATGCACATGACTTTCCAAATGACAACATGAAGAACAAGATGTTGGAAATGCAATAAACCTTTCTACATGATTGATTGCTAAAGTGATATGCTATAGATGATTGTGCAAATATTTTGATAATGCTATGATATTGATGATGAAATGATGTGGTGCAACTACAGAAATTAAGATTCAACTAATGCTAAAGCCATGATTTAACTAAATGATGCTAAATGCAAATGATAAAATAACAATGCTCTAATGGAAATTTTACAGAATAAGATTGCTCAAGATTGGGGTCCTTTTTGTTGTATCTAATGAGGTTGTATTTATAGATTTTCCAAGGCATAAATTGATGTGGCAGCAACCAACGGTCTAGATTTGATCTGGAGAGATCGACGGTCGAATGTGAAGAGGTTAGAGAGAATCAAGGAGAGTGTTCCCTTTAGCAATACAAACTGCCAAGTGTGAAGGAGAATCAAATGGAGGAGAAATCCAAGTGTGCCAAAGTTGTTTGAAATTTGTTGAGGATAAAGCGCAAATTAAATATTTGAAATATTCAATTTGTTGAGACACATGATGAGGTGGAAGGTGGAAAAAGTTGTAGACATGTGACTAAGTTCAAATTTAGAATTTAAATTTAATAAGAAGAAGTTAATTAAATAAAATAAACTATTTAAATTTGTTTATTTAATTAAGATTAGAAGAATATGATTTAAGATAGAAGAATTAGAAAATGAACTATATAAATAAATTTAGAATTTATTTATAATTAAGTAGATGAATTAAAAGGTTTATTAATTAAATAGCTTGTATTTAATTAATTTCCCCAGACCAATTTTAGGTGTATACACATGTAACATATAAACATCCATAAATAATAATATATAGCTTAGAAAGATGAAACTCTCATACACATATAACTCAAAAACATTCAAACTCTAATATTATATATATAATTCGTCATAGATACAAAATCACCATTGTATCAAAATATGGTGTGCATATACATCAATACAAGATCATAATCTATATACATAAAGTCATATCCTAGTACATGACTGCTTGATTCTTGAGAGCTAGTGTTTGGTTTGGCTATGTTGATAGCTTTATATGGATGTTACAAACTAAGAATGTGTCTAAGACACTCAATGATGCACTTTGTGTTTGAATTCCTCCCAAATCACCTCTCATCTTTTCTATCAACTCTCTTTGCCCTACCTCTCACTCCCTCATGGTTTCCACCTAATCCATGAGATCTCATACTCTTGGATGATCTAGATTTATAGTTGTAGCTATGTGAAATCTCTAAAGATTAACTCAAATCTTATTGACCTAGCTCTATAGAGCATTGCATTCCCTCTCAATAATCTCTACTCTTGTCACTATTAGGTCTCACTCCCCAGATGATTGTTGTGACTTGTCTACTCATCTTGTCCCTCTCTATAGTTAGTTCCTACACCTTTGATTCTCTATGATCCTTTCACACTCTAGATTCCTCATAGACAACTCCTAGCTACACAATGGGCTTAAAAATGTCTATATGATAGCTTTCATTCTATTATGGCCTATAACTAGCCCACACTTAGCCTCAAGCTATTTGATGGGGACCATCTCTCCTATGACTCGACTAATAAATTCAATACTCTCAAGCATGTATGGACTACAAAATAAATAAATAAAAATCATATTAGTACACAATCACATAACATAATCTAATACACAAAAATTATATTCTAATAAGATCTTAAATGTATGATAAACAATAATATCTTATCTAGGTTCCTAACCTACGAGTCAGATCTCATGGGTGGGTGGAATCATAGGTTCTATACCTATAGTTGTTGATGGCATGGTTTTGACTCTCATAGTAACACTATTTCTCGTCTCTTGGCCTCTCCTCTTGTAGGCTTTCTTTGCGACTACTCTCCTCCTCCGCTTAGCCCTGGGCTCCAAGGTCTCCTCCAAGAGAATCCTTAAGGAAAATCAAAGCTATCCCTATTGACTACCACTGTATAATATATCTAGGATTAACCTTAACATTATTAGTCTCTAATGTTGATACAACATCCTCCCCCACTATCAGGGTCACTCAAAGCAACATCAACAATGGCGGATCAAGAATGATCCCTAGCTCTCATAGAATTATGGTGTGAGTGTACATATGTTGGTATAGGAGGAATTTGTTGTACTTGGCCAAATTATCTCATCAACCACCCATAGTAAAATGATACAATGATATGGTTGTAGCACCTAACAAAAATTATCTCTAAAACTTTTAAAATGCCACCCTTCACTATAACTTCCATAACTTCTCTCCAATATATCGAATTTATGTTCTGTTTCTTTTATATATATATTGAATCTACCCTATTCATTATAGCATGTATTTTCATTACAATTATTACTTCCTAATAGCCTATTAAATGAAAGTATGTCACTTTTCTAAAATTTAATGATGACATAACCTTCATATTTTTTCTCCTAAAGTTAGGGGCCACACATTCAAGCTTCTTGAAATATTCTTCTAATTTATCTATTCAAAATATTCTTCTCTTTATTTTAGCATTTTTCAAAATTTTGGAACTAACACATATTTTTGTAAAATGTATATATTTTTCCCAGCTTTTATTCTTGCAAGACCATAGAATCTAACGTTGTGATTTCATAGGATCTGAGACTAGGGTCATCACATATTCGGATAAAAAAAAATGGTGTCCTCTACAATATCTTTTTACATTCTTTTAACACTTTATTTTTTACTTTAGCACAGCTTATCACTTAGCATAATCA
>VCHN02004325.1:0-12143 GCA_007115665.2 Sequoiadendron giganteum | reverse complement strand
TATCCCTCCCACTCTCCATCTCTCCCTCTCACTCTCCACCTCTCTCTCTCCATCTCTTCCTCTCCCTCTCCCTCTCCCTCTTTCTTTATCTCCCTATCCTTCCCCCTCTCCCTATCTCTCTCCCTCAACCCTAAACCCTCTCCCTCTCCCTCTCCCTCTCTCCCTCTCTCTCTCCTCCTCTCTCAATCTCCTCTCTCTTCTCTCTCCCCTCAACCCTAAACCCTCTTCTCTCTCTCTCTTCTCTCTCTCTCTCTCTCTCTCTCTCTCAATCTCCCACCTCCTTCCTCTCTCCCTCAACCCTAATGATTCTCTCTCTCCTCTCTCCTCCTTGCCTCCTCCCTCCCAATCTCTCTCTCTCTCCTCCATCCTCCCTCCTCCCTCTCTCTCTCCCCCTGCTCTCTCTCTCTCTCCTCCCCTCTCCTCCTCCCACTCCTTTTCTCCTCTCTACCTCATACCTCCCTCTCTCCTCTCCCTCCCTCCCTCCTCCCACTATCCCCTCTCTCTCCTCCTCCTCCAACTCCACTTCCTCCTCACTCTCAACTTCTCTCTCCCTGACCTCCCTCCCTCCCTGAACCCAAACCCCTCTCCTCTCCTCCTCCCTCTCCTATACCTCCTCCTTTCTCCTCTCCTCACATTCCTCCCACCCCTACCTCCTCTCACCTCTCCCACCTCCCTCTCCTCCCTCCTCCCTCTCTCCTCCTCCTCCCTCTCCTTCTCTCTCTCCTCCCACCTCCTCTCCTTTCTCTCAACATCCCACCTCCCCTCCTCCTCCCTAATCCTCCCACCTCCTCTCTCCTCCTCCCACCTCCTCCTCCCTCTCCTCTCAACCCACCACTCCCCAAAGAATCCTTAAAATAAACCTATCATCCGATTTGTGAAACACTGATGTGTAGAGCTAAAATCTTACCATTGCAAAACATTTTATAATCTTTTCTATATCCGATTGTATCGGATATCGAATTTGTGGACCATAGAAAAACCCCATGTGGGTTGTTTTTGTGCATTCCAACGGACCCTACATTCTGTTTGCAGCACTATGCAGGTGACAAACACGCGGTTTTAGACAGGAAGAGACAAAGATCAACTTTTTGGAGCATCTTGTACTCAAATTTTTCATAAGGAATGATTTTTTAGCATCTTTTATGAGGTATAATGGGGAGCAGCAGTTGTCGGAAGCAAAAACATAAGAGAAAGCTTACAAAAGAATAAATTGAAGAATATAGACAAAGACATAGAGAAGTTCATAGGAAGAAAAGACAAGGTATGTTAAATATTGGTGAACTTGAGCCCTATGGTCTTTCAAGTGAAGAGGAAATTGAATATGTTCAAGGTGAAAATGTAGAACTTGATATTGAAATTGGGACTGAAAATGGAATTGAAGATGTTGAACATGATATCCAAATTGGGAATGAAAATATTGAAATTGATAATGAAAATGTTCAAGGTGAAAATGTTGGAATTGAAGATGTTGAACATGATATTGAAATTGGGATTGAAATTATTCAAATTGATATTGAAAATTTTCAAGGTGAAAATGTTGGAAATGAAGATGTTGAACATAATATTGAAGCAAGTGTAAATTATGTTTCACCAGATTACATGAGAAATTAAGAACCTTGTGTGGAAGAAAGACATATTCCAAATTCAGGACCTTCAAGGACCCCTAAATGGTTAGTTGAAATTGATGATAACATTATAAACAATTTTGAAGGCAAGAGGTCAACACGAACTGTTCGGTTGTGGGCTAAAAGACTTTTCAACCAATATTTTAGCGATAAGACATTGACCGAGCAATGCCAACTTTTTGTACAATTGCTAAAGATGCAAAAGATGAGACCTTTGCTAGCCAAATTGAAGATTCATGTGAACGAGAAGACCAAAAAAAATTCTATTATTGTCAAAAAAAATTAATGCTCTCAAGTTTATTGGAAAAAATAACAAGGAAAAAGATAAGAGAGTTGCTCTGAGAGTCATTACAACCGCCCTAGTAAGCCATCAGTTAAAAAACGCTCGCTTTATGAGACAAACTTGTATTGATTTTGACATAAATCGTAAAACTTTGGATAAAGCACTTGCAAGAAGAGAAAGAATAGATGATCCTCTTCAAAATGATACATAGGCTTTTACCGGGATGCTTCCACGTGTTGATAAGAAGCTAACTAATAATGTAAAGCAGGTAATTCAGTAATTTTGGCATGATAACTCTAGAGTATCGCCCAATGCAAAGGATGTTTTAAAGTTAAGAATCGGCAATCGAGACCGTACACCGTATCCTGAACATTTTTGGAATCAAGCCAAACAATGTTGTTCAAAAAATTTATTGAAACACATCCAAATATGGAAATCTCGCAAAGGAATTTTGAAGGTTTGAAGCCATTTTATTGTGTGCCTCTTAAGATTCATAATACTTGTTGTTGCAAATACCATGTGGAGTTTTCAATGTACCATGAACATTATGCTATATCCATTCTACTTTGCATACTAATGAAATGTTGCAGGAGTATGGTGCAATGCTCCTTCCGAAATCATCAAGGGACTTGCTAGATCTGTTTTTATGTTTTAGAGATGATGGTTCCTTTTTCTATAGAAATGATTGTTTAAATGCGAAGTGCTCACAATGTGGTGGCTTGTCAAATTTTGTTCAATGTTTTAATGAGGGTTCCGAACATGAATTTGGAAAGAATCTTGTTGAGAAAAAGAGATATGAGATAGTCAATTATACTTTGCAGAGTGGAGGTGAAGGTTCTAGATGCGAGTTGGTTACAAAAGAATGCAGTGTTGCTGATTTTATTTTAGATTTTAAGGACAATCTTTTCTACAAGTATGCAAGGCATAGTCATAGGTCTCAGTGGTTGGATCAACAATTCAAGATATGTAAGGACTCTTTTCCGATTGGCACTATTATATCAGTGGTTGATTTTGTAGAAAACTACACATTGAAACCACAAAACGAGGTACAATATTAGTATTACAATTCCATTCATATTGTTATTTTTGTCCACATAATGTTTAGACATGCACCTAATAGTACAGAGGAGGATCAAAAGATAATCAGAGAGTATCATTTTTATACAAGTGATGATAGATCTCACTCATCCGAGTATGTCCAACATTGTTTCGAGAATTTTTTTGAGTTCTTGCAGGAGCTTGATATAGCACTGGGCCGACGTCTCATTTGGTTAGATAAATGCATAGGTCAATTCAAGAATGCTCATATGTTTTATTGGTTGAGTAGAATGCATGTAGAGAGGGGCGTACCTAATATTTGGAGTTTTTTTTAAGCTGGGCTTGGGAAAGGGGAGCATGATGGAGCAGGTGCATGTGTAAAAAGAGCTCTAGTTAAGGAACAATTAAAGATTTCAAGAGAAAAATTTAGTGATGCACATTCTATTGTTGATTGGTGTAGTTCAGCATTATCACAGGGAGGGACACTTGATTCAACAGTGTGCATATTCTTTTGGTTGGTTGAGGAGGGTACAGTGGGAGGCAAATTGGATTGTCATACAATCAAAGATTCTTCAAAGATGCATTCATTTTAAAACTCAGATGCAAGCACATGGACCATTTAGACACGATAGTTGGCTTGTTTTTGTCAGAGTTGTATTCAATGCAAGTGGGATCAATGCGAGTCAAGTGAGTGGGTGGATACATGGGTTCCACAGTATCTAACTCCTTTATCTCAAACTATATCCATGACAAATGACACAATGGAAAGTTCACTTGATTACAATCGAATTTTAGATCTACTATAGCCAAGACATGTTTTTGCAGTTGTTGCACTGCAGAGGAATGAAGAGAGATCAAATTATTGGCTGGCTCAATGTGTGCGGGTAAAGCACAAGCTAACACAATCGATGGAATATGATGATGGGTTCTTGTATCCTACAAGTTCAGTTATGGTTGCAGGAACTTGGTTGTGAACATACATGGTTAGAAAGAATGGCATACCTGCATTTGAAGACTACAAGAAACACAAAACTATTCTCATGTATTCACACCTTGTTATAGCAACAAATGTTAAGTTGTTGAAGCATCATGCCAAACCAAAGACAAAAACAAATATGGACACTTAGTAATGTTGATCATGAAGAAATATTGGATACTCTTAAGCAAAGAGATGACCCTTCAGGTACACTTGAATATAATATTCAAGAATGGAAGGTACAATGATTAGGTTCATAATGCTTAAGTTCATTAGTGTTATTTATTAAATTCTGATATTTTGTATACTATTGCAATGCAAGTGTCTTTAATAGTGATATTTTTTTGGGATATTTTTGGAGTGATTGATCATGGACCTATTGCAACAATAGCCAGCTCTGATCCTTTCAGAGAGGTATGCAACAGATTACAATAATATAGATTGGTTATTCAAAGCATCTTTTATAGTTTGCATTACCATCTCATCATCAATTAGGTCATTTAGAATAATATAGATTGGTTATTCTAAGCATCTTTTATAGTTTGCATTACCAATTCATCATCATTCAGGTTGTTTAGATTGATATAGATTTGTTAGTCTAAACATATTTTTTGTTGTGACAATATAGATTTATCATTTGACAACTTTTGCGATATTCCTGGCACGATTGATCATGGACCTGCTGCAACAATAGGCAGCTCTGATCCTTTCAAAGAGGTATGCAATAGATTACAATAATATAGATTGGTTATTCTAAGCATCTTTTCTATTGTATGTAGTTTAACTGCTACCTTGATGGTTTGTATAGGTGCTTGTCACTCCAGAACATCAACATAGTACTCTTGTGGAAGACAATGCCCTGAATGCCTCCAATAGGCAAATTTTGTAAAACTTGAATTTTGAAATGTGAAACAATGTAACAAGGTCATAAGTGTGTAGAGGCATAATCTATATCCATTGATATTTATTGAAATATGGGTCAAATGTCTGGCATTGTATAAAGGGTATGTTTAAAATGTAAAGAGATTTTTGTACTTAATCGAGCTACAACTGGAGGTTTTCTTCTTGGTTCTTTTCTATCGATATGCTCATTTGAACCAAGTTTTGTAATATCTCCTATTTATATATAATAAATTTTAGTGGCTTGCCACTTTTTTCAAAAACAAACATGTAAAAAGTTCATGTGAATTTCATTTCCCATGTAATTGATTATTTGATCTAGCAAAGTGGAAACAAGGTATTTGGGTGTGCATGATGTTCAAGTTGATTTGGTCAGAGTTTTCTGATGTAAGAGCTAGGTGGTTTTAAACAACACAATTATAATTAAAGATTATTTAAACTCCAATTTGATTGTCAAAACCAAACTTGGATGCAATTTCACTCCCCAAACCTTGCCACACCCTATAAACTCATCAAACACGTCTATTAGGACTTGCAGAAGCTTGATCCAACCTTATATATTTTTTCCCCCACATTTCATTGACATTAGTATGTTGTAACCACCATTTTCCACCTAATTTCACTCATTTATGCCATGCATGGCAACTCACCAACTCAACTACAAACCTTTCTAGCTCTTTAAACCTACATATTCACCTTATACAATCCTAATAACATCTACCATGGCCATACCATCGAGCTACAAATCGTACAATAGATGGTATGGCCTTTTAGCACTTTGGACTCTTATGGGAAATTGTCGGTCCAATGTAGCTCAGAGTGATTTGGTGTATTTGGGTGCAAAAGAGAACCATCCCTAGCATAAACGTACCCATCCAAACGTGTTGGAATAGTCCATTTGACCGTACGAGTTGGAGAATGAAAGTTGCACCACTTTGCAACTTTACACTGCTTGCATTTGACAACTTTTCCCTCAACTGAAAACTCGTCACCACGAGAAAACGCCTCCGAAATAAAAAAATTGAGAGAGGTTATTGTAGATGGTCCCAACACGATCCCATATCCTTGGACAGAGAGTCTGTAAACATCATGATTTCTGAGAAATAGCCCTTCGAAGATTCGACATATTTGGGTACAAAAGAGAATCATACCTAGCATAAACGTACCCATCTAGACATGTTGGAACAATCTGTTTGATTGTACGAGTTGGAGAATGAAAGTTGCACCACTTTGCAACTTTACACTTCCTGCATCTGACAACTTTTCCCTCAACTGAAAAATCATCACCACGGGAAAATGCCTCCAATATAGAAAAAAATGAGAGAGGTTATTGTAGATGGTCCCAAAACGATCCCATATCCTCAGAAGGAGAGTCTTTAAGCATCACGTTTTTGAGTAACAGTTTGTCAAAGATTGTTGCCTTTTAGCACTTTGGACTCTTAAAGGAAATCGTCAATCCAAAGTAGCTCAGAGTGATTTAGCGTATTTGGGTGCAAAAGAGGACCATACCTAGCGTAAACGAACCCATCCGGATGTGTTGGAACAATTTGTTTGGTCATACAAGTTGGAGAATGAAAGTTGCACCACTTTGCAACTTTACACTGCTTGCATTTGACAACTTTTCCCTCAACTAAAAACTCATCACCACGGCAAAACGACTCTGAGATAGCAAAAACTGAGAGAGGTTATTGTATATGGTCCCAACAAAATCCCATAGCCTTAGACGAATATTTTGTAAGCATCACGATTTTAGAGTAACAATCTGTCAAATATTGTTATCTTTAGCACTTTGGACTCTTAAGGGAAATTGTCGGTCCAATGTAGTTCGGAGTGATTCAGCGTATTTGAGTGCAAAAGAAGACCATACCTAGCATAAATGTACCCATATGAATGTGTTGGAATAGTCATTTTGGTCGTACGAGTTGGAGAATGAAAGTTGCACCACTTTGCAACTTTGCATTGCTTGCATTTGACAACTTTTCCCTCAACTGAAAAATCATCACCACGGAAAAACACCTCCGAGATAGCAAACACCAAGAGATTTTATTGTAGATGGTCCCAACATGATCCCATAGCCTCAGACGGAGAGTTTGTAAGCATCACGGTTTTGGAGTAACAGTTGTCAAAGATTGTTGCCTTTAGCACTTTGGACTCTTAAGGGAAATTGTCAGTCCAATGTAGCTCAGAGTGATTCAACGTATTTGGGTGCAAAAGAGGACCATACCTAGCGTGAATGTACCCATTCGAACGTGTTGGAATAGTCCATTTGATCGTACGAGTTAGAGAATGAAAGTTGCACCACTTTGCAACTTTACACTGCTTGCATTTGACAACTTTTCCCTCAACTGAAAACTCATCACCATAGGAAAACGCCTCCGAGATAGAAAAACCCAAGAAAGGTTATTGTAGATGGTCCCAACACAATCCCATAGCCTCAAATAGATAGTTTGTAAGCATCACGGTTTTTGAGTAACAGTCTTTCAAAGATTGTTGCCCTTCTACACTTTGGACTCTTAAGGGATTTCGATCATTGAACATAGCTCGGACTTCTTCGATTTGTTTGGGTGTGAAAGGGAACCATACCTAACCTAGATGTACCCATACGGATGTGATGGAATAGTTGATTTGGTCATATGAGTTGTAGAACAAGATTTATTGATGCCCTTACAGGTAGTTTCCAGCCTCCAATCGAACTCCAATGTTGTTTTTTGTGCGAAAAAAAACCATGAGACCATAGCTTGTTGTGAAAAACTAGTCAAAAACCTTTATTTCAACCCTACCACAACTTCTAGAATCCTATCTTGCACTTCCCTTTTCAATTTTAATAATTTGCCTTAAAAAACTACATGGTAATTTTGACAATTTTGAAGCAAGAATGCATTTTTGGCATATTGGACCCCTAGACTCAAAACTTCAACTTAATACACCTTAAATGGTCTTCATTGACCTTATTTAGCATAAATAGATCACACCTAACCTCTCAACCTATCAACCTTAAAATGTGTAATCTTGCAAATAGTAGATTAGGTGGGAAACTAGAGAGGAAGAGTTGATGGTGAGTGGCCTAGTGAAGGCTAGAGAAGCAGAGTTTGAGGAATACGGTGTTAGGACAGGGGATTGCCCTTGGTTGTCATATTTGGTTGTGTGGAAAATGTATGCTACTATGGGGATGGTTCTAACCATAAAGAACCTGAGAAATATTGTGAAGAGAAGAGTTGCAGGGCAGAGATACATGTCTAGTTGGTAAAAGCTTATGGAAGAGCATGAAATTGAGATACTAATATATGGATTTTTAGCTTTGTGTACATAAGTTTTGTGTGTAGGTTTCAAAGCTTGGGAAACACCATTTGCAGGTGTCAATGAAGACAAATAGCAGCAAGAAGATCCATTTGAGAAGGATCAAGCATGGCAAGACCAAGACAACGCAAAGCATGAAGGGTATAAAATCTCTCGGATGAAGATTTCCATGCAAGTGACTTGGAGCGGGTTTGAAGGGATTGTGAAGAAGATAGGAGTAGACCTATGGAGTGATTTATGGGGCATAAATCTTTTGTACACGGGAAGTATGGTGCAGGAGCACCTAAAACATGTAAGATTTCATGAATTGACAAGGCCATTCCTCCTTCTGTATAGGATGTACCTTAGAGGAATGGGAATGAATTAGATAGGGGTAGGCATAGTAACACATTTTTAGGGGTGATAAAGGGATTAGAGTGGTCTAAGAAGGCTGCCCTGTTAAGAAACATAAATTTTTGTGCCTTTTGAGTAAGGCTAGAGAGTGATTTTTTGAGAAGTTGAATGAAAATAGGTTGGAAATTTTTGGAAACTATTGGAAAAAGTTTATTTAATGGTGTTTAAGAGGTTTGAGTGATTAAGATTAACCCAAGAAGAGTAAAAGTGTGAAACCCTAGTTGGAAGGGGCAAAAATGAAGGAAAATTGGTGATTTTACAAAGAAAGTGTAAGCCAAATTATGGGACAGCATAATACAATGATGTTTTAAGTTTTACAAAACATAATTAAGAGGGAATGAAGTGGTTTTAGGATTTAGTGAGTTCGAAGCATACAAGTTCCAATAAGCCCTACCAACAAGCCAGTGAACTATTTGATAAAAAGCTTTGGTAGACATGTATGAAAAATGTGGTAGCATAGACAAGGCAGTGGACTATTTGAAAAAAAGCTTCAAAGAACTATGGTCTCATAGAATTTAGTGACAAACAAATGCAATTGACAACTGCTCATAGTTTTTAGTTATTCAATGTGAAGTAATTGCATAACTGCTTAGGTTGAATTTGTAAGAACTATATTGTAATTGAAAATTTTTCATCTATGAACATCTAAGTTTTAGTTATGCAATGTGAAGTAATGATTTGAGTTTGAAAGATGTGTAATGCAATGTAATCAGCGATATAAATATAAACTACATAATGTAACCATTCAATTTTAAGCTATTGTACATTGATATTTAACCATTGCTCAAGATAAAATTTTCAAAGAGTTTAATCATGCACATGAGGAACAAATTAAATTTTGATTGTCAACTTCTATATATCAAATTATCCAATAATCAAGTGTATGTCCATATACAAAAATGGCATCAACGCCAACTCAAACAAAGTTTTACAAAATGTGGCATACGCCATCTCAATATGTATTCAAAATTTACATTCCAAAATGTCTATCTCATCCTAAACTACCGGTGGATCATCAAAATGGAGCCTCTTTGAAGCACTCATTGGCTTCGAAGGTAGCTGCACAAGAAAAATTCAAACCACAATTGAGATTAGTTATACTATATAATTTAAAATTGAAAAATTATCATCAAAATAAATATACATTGAATTTTAATTGAACTGTAAAATTGAAATCTTGATTACCTGAAATATACGTCTCTTCAAAGGGTCAGGAGTCCTAGAATATACCAAACCAACTTTTGAAATGCCAATCTATATATGTGAACAAAAATATAAAATTGATCCAAGTTAGCATACAATTATTGGTAATAGGAACATATTTACCAAACACAAAATAAAATAAACACATACCTCTTTAGGTTGATCTTTTTCTTTATCTCCTTCAGGTGTTTCGACACCTCCTCCTTGAGGTGTTTCAACACCTACTCCTTGAGGTGTTCCAATACCTACTCCTTTAGGCGGTGTGTCACTTGTCAACAATGATGTATAGCTCATAATTGTCTGTACATAAAAATGACAAGTACATATGAAACTACCAATCTATGTCGATGTATGTATAATCAATATAAGATCTTAAAAATCTTAATTCAATCCAATTTGAGTTCAATTACCTTCCCCTTATCTAACTTTGCACCTCCATAGTCTAGACGAGGCTGCACCTCACTCGCACTAGGTATTTCCTACAAGAGGAAAATAAGATAAACATATAAGTTATTATATAATTTCATTAATGACAATTCAAATGACAAGCAAGTATATAATAAAAAATGTAAACAAGTGAGTGCGAAAATATATACTATGTGTGTGTGTCCAAGCCAAATGAAATAGTTGTAAGGGTGCTATCAGTCACCTGTGTGAGCTCCTCCTTAGACATCAACTGTTAAATAGACCATGTAAATAAATATTAGTACTTGATACTATCTCTTATTAATATTGATTTAAAAATAAATGCAAGTTATGAATTTACAACTTAAATCTTACCTGTGTCACTATTCCAACATCCCCCTCTCTAGCAGGAAAGGACTCTATAGGGTGCGCTCCACTCCCTTGCGACTAATCTATAATGTCCACATCATGGAGGTCATAATTAGAAGTGTCCAAGGGATGCTCAGCGGGTTGTACAAGAGGACCCAAGCATATCTGGTGGCACATAGTGCAAGTATGTGGCACACAAATATATGGACCTGAGGAGGATGATGTAGTAGCACTTGAGCCTTCGTCAATATCACCAGAATGTGGCTAAGCTACTGTAGAAGCATGTGGAACCAAATGACCACTCAAAGAGTGAATAGCCTGAATAGTCTATGTGGTTGCATCTTGGATAATCTCTAGATGATATACTGGAGGTGGTGGAGGAAGGGGAGGAAGGGGAGGAAGGGGAACATTTGGGCACGAGACTACTCTAACTTCTACTGGTCTATCCTGGGGCATACCTCCATCGATGCCCTGGAAGGGTTTAATGTCAAAGTAATTGACATGATGCCCTAAAAAAACTCGACATATATTTTTTTAATAAAGTAAAATGGTATATCAGAATTTTTGTTTGGTGGTTTATAAAAAACCATACACCAACGATCCCAAAAGTTATCTACAATGTCCCCATTCGTGCACCATTTTATAGAAATTTTTGTTTTATTAACATTCACTGGCAAACTCGTGTAGGGGTTAACGAATAAAGAGGCTATTTGGGCTTTGGTTATTTGGATATCTTTCACATCATCGTAAGACAATCCACATGCATAATATTCCCTCATGTCTTCTCGCCACAAATGAAAGGAATTATGTTGGGTGGAGAGGGTTTCTATATTTTTAATAATTTCCTTCAATGTGTTTGTCATATCTCTCAATCGAGGGATTGTCTTATAAACTTCACAAATGCCCCTCAATTGCCCCAATTTTTCACCAATTAAGTCTTCAATTGGTGGCTGCAGAGGTGGTGGAGCATTTGGCTATGGAGGTGGTGGAGCATTTGGCATTTGTGCATTTTCATTCTCAGCCATAATACCCGATTAAAGTTAAAAACTAATTAATTTAATTAAAATTACACAATATAAATGAAATTATTGTAAAAAAACCCTAGTTTTTTAATAAAAATCCAAAAAAACCCTACTTTTTCATAAAAATCCATAACAAACTCTAGTTTTTGATAAAAATACATCAACAACACTAGTTTTTAATCAAAATCCATTTAAAAACATTAATTTTTAATAAAAATTCATTATAAACTCTAGTTTTTAATAAAAATCAATAAAAAACCCTACTTTTGAAAAAAAAAATCGTAAAAACTACTTAAAATTATAAGAATCTGATTGAAAAATTGATTAAAACATTAAAAAAACCAAAAACTTACCTTTCAGATCGGATTTCTCGTGAAATCGGATATCGGATTTCTTCTTCTTCCTGTGTGCTCGCGTCCAAATTGTGTGAAATGACTTTTAACAATCGGGTTTTTTTATTTATATAGGCTTTTCAAATCGGATATCCGATTTGAAAAAGTAGGTTTGGGCATTGCTTTGGAGCAATGTACTAATACCCGAACCTAAAAAAAGTCAACTCGATATTTCTGCGTTTTTGAGTCAATTCAAAACGTAATTTTTTTCCCATTGCCACTTTTTGGCCCATCATGATC